>RYFJ01001141.1:0-194883 GCA_003991445.1 Oryza meyeriana var. granulata | reverse complement strand
AAAACTTTTGGAAACGCTATTTTTCCATATCAATCAAATAAGATAGTGGGACTCGTGGATCAGAAACGGTCCAGGCAATCCATTGCTCAGAGAGGATTGTATCACAAGACCTGCTATCGGGGTGGACAGCAATAAGAATAGCGCAACAATTATCAAAATGTCCTACGAGTTTATGCATTTACTACTTCGGGAGGTTCCTCGTTATCAACAAACCGAGAGCCTGATCATTTTTATGCGCACACTAGCAATGTCAATTTGGCAACAAATCGTTTCTAATTTTGAAAGCAATATTTGGTCAAGGGAAGACTTGCCTCAGACTCGTCTTCAATATCCTCTGCGAATATGCTGACATCCAGCGATTTTCGAACAGAACTACGTGTGAAACAATGAAACTATCACAAAACCCTAACAAATAAAGTACTGGATTTCAATATACTATTAGTGCTCATGAGTAGTCTTCATTTTGAAAAATTTTGAAGACTTGAACGGGGTCAATCGGAGTTTACCGATTAAAATATATAGTGGATTTATTGATAGTTTTATATTATTTTCTTGAATATAGGAAGAATTTAATTGATTTTTAAAAAGATATTCTAGAATCGTGTGGCTCGGCACGTTACAGGCGGGCCTTTTTCAGTGGCTGGGAGAGAGAAACATCAGAGGGGCTGGTCTTCACATGCCTAACTGACAACCAGGCGACAGACAGAGAGCAGGAGTCCAATGTAATAAGGGAGGGAGAGAGGCCTGACTTAAGGAGTCCACATGTTAGTGGGAGAGCCAGAGGGTTGGGATGACAGGATTTGGGCCACATGTCACTAGCTACAGAGGAGAAGGATGGGCCTTTATATGTACTGGCAAGTGAAGTACTGAATAGGAGACTGGGCTTCACATGCTCAGTGGAGTGGGAGAGTATAAAGGTCGATGTGGGCCACATGTATTCTCTCATTATTTAAAACTCGCAAGCATTTAATAAAACTTTAATCGGGGCAGGGCCCAATTGCGGGTCACTAAGGTGGCCGGTGGAGGAGGAAGGGACCCACATGTCATAGGGGTATATTATGAAATGGAGATGATGGGTTTATTAAATTAAGGCTGCGCCCACTATCAGGCAGGGAATAGGGCAGGGAGAAATTCAGGGGTTAAACTCTTGCTGGCCACCGGTAAGTGAGCTGGCTGGAAAGGGACGGGCCTAATGGCGGCTCCGGTGCAAGATCGGATGGCCGAGGGAGTGGCGGCTAGCGGGGGCTTGGGAATGGGCGGCGGAGGAGGATGAGGATTGTTTTGAGTGGCTCGGATTGGCCAAGGGGGACGCGGACCGCCGGCCCCATAGGTGCTGGCGGCATTTCGGACCCAGAGAGGCTCTGGCATGGCGGTGGGTTGCTAGCTCGCTGAAGGCGCCATTTGCATAGGGGTTCTGGGCTTCGCGTCTGTTGGCGTTGGACAGATGGCTTGGGCAGGTTAGAAGAGAAGGAAAGATAAGAGAGCACGCTATTAACCGTTCAACGCCCGGTAGGTCGAGCGAACAGAGGCGCGGCAATGGCTTAGGGCGTGGCAACCCCGGCCTGATTTCGGGCATTTCGCGGGCCCAGTGGTGTTTGGGTGCGGTGGCACGCGGGGCTAGGAGGGTCGCGGCGCCCGGGAATTCAACGACGGTGGTGACTTGGTCCAATTGTGCAAACTGACGGGGTGGCTAATTTTGGAGGGATGCGAGCTGGCTATTGGCGGGTCGGCGGGAGGAGAGGGTATGGCTGAGTGGCAGGCCTCGGCAGCGAGGGGTAGGTGAGGGTCTTTTGGGGTCTTTGAATAGGGGAGCAGGAGGAGGCAAGTAAGACAAGAAACAGCAGGCTGTGGCTTGCGGCATCCGAAGATTTATTCTTGGCGGCCCGACCGGCGACCATGCAGAGAGTGGCAGCGCAGAGGCGAGCTTGAATGAGACTTGACGGCCCCTCGAGTCGGGGGTGCCTGTGTCGGGGAAAAGGGGAGGAAGAGAGGCATGGCGCGGCAGAGGCGATGGGACGGCGGGGTTGACCTTGATGCCGACGCAGGAGATATTTTGCTTAGCGGCAACACGTGCTCCTCGTGGCCATTTGACCGAGCAGGGGCTGGCGACGGAGGTGAGCCCGCGTCACGAGGTGCCGCCGCCAGACGGGTCTGGCCAATAGCGGGGCCCGCGTGGTCGGGAGGAGAACGGCGTCCGCGCCTAATAGAGCTACTAGACGGTTGTGGCGGCCGCAGTTCGCGCCACCGGCGCGTCCGCGTCGCGTGCATGAGCTGGCACGTGGGTGTCCCTGGACCGATGGGCCAGCCTGGTGCCCGTCAGCCGGGCACGGAGGGAGGCCGGGCGAGTGTGGGCCGAGGGCCACGCGGGAAGGCAAGCAAGCCGAGAAGGAAAAGGGAGGCCCAAAGGCATAGTAGTGCTTGATTTTTTTTCTGGGATTTTGCTGGGAGTGTATTTGTAGTTTTCAAAAGGGATTTAATTAAGAATTTTGATGTTTGGGCCCACAAAATTCTTGAGATTTTCTGAGGAGGACTTTTACTACCATGGTTGGGATATTTTATTCAGATGTAAATATAAACATATATATATATATATATTTGGAAGAAATTCGATGTGGATTTTGGACGAAAAGATAAGGAACTCCAAGGGGTTGGATTTTAATTCGGATATTTGGATTTTGGAGAATGGGGGGAATTTTTGGGGACAGATTTTTGGTGGACATTAATAGGAGGTCAGGGAAGGTTTGAAAAAGGAGATTTCAAATATTTGGAACTTGATCCGGAGTCTTATTTGAGGAATCATTTTTGGGAGGGTTTGGAAAGCATATATAATTTTGAATTTAATTCTTGGGATTTGAGGGTTTTAGAAATATATAAGTTTGGCAATTTTGGGAAGGGAGTTCTTGATGGAAACCTGAATTTTCGGGAGGAGCAAAATAAGGATATTTTAATCAAAGGCTTCAGAGGGGATTTACAAAATTCGAATTTCAATATTTGACAGAAACTTTTGATTGGAATTTAGGAAGGGTTTTAGAGGAGATTCGAAGGGGATTTCGAATTTAAATTTTTTTGAGGAAATTTTGAGAGAAACAGTCGAATTGCAAAATTCGAGTCTCGGAATTTAGAGGGAGTTTGGAATTGAGGATTTATGGTCTCAAGGAGGGTTTAGTTGAGATCTACGGCACTAGTCCTTAAGCACACACAAAACAGCCCGAAAACCGGGGCATTACAATTGTGCGCACTTAATAGAGACATTTCAGACCATACTTCACTCTTGTTAAATACAAATGCGTCATCATCATGTTTTAACCAACAGAGTTTCAAATTTGAACTTGGTTGGCTATTACAGGATGGATTTTATGACATGGTTAAGGAGGTATGGTCTACTGTAGATTGTGCTTGTATCCGTATGGAAAGATGGCAAACGAAAATTCATAGATTGAGGCAACACCTAAGGGATGGGCTAAAAATGTAGGTGGCACATACAAAAAAAAAAGATAAAAGGATCTTTTAGATAAATTAGTTGTAATTGATAAGAAGGCTGAGACTACTATATTGTCTCAAGATGAGCTAGATATCAAATAATGCCTTCAGAATAGGTTGGCTCATTTACTCAAAGAGGAAGAGATCATGTTACACCCTGATATTAGCCACACTAAATTATACTTGAGAAAATACCCAAGAAAAATAAATTTAAATGGCAAAAGGAATTAATTAAATATGTGAAATGCAAAATAATAAATTAACATGGCTGGGAATATTTTTCTTATGTTCTCCTTGCCAAAATACATTAACTGGATTTTTAGTGGAATTTTCAGAGCACAGGAACTATTTTTAATAAATCGAAAACGAATATCGGAATTAAAGTTGCTCTGGAAATTAATTTCCTTTTTCTTTTCTCTCTCTTTTCCTTTCTCCTCTCGCTGGGCCGCCACCCAGTACTGTGCCACCGGCCTCCGCCAGCCCGCGCGCGCCTGCCTCCCGCCGACCCCACCTGCCAGCCGCCGTCCCCTCCCGCTCTCTCTCTCTCTCTACGCTGCGGGGCCCGCCTGTCGGGCCGCTCGCCCGCTCGCCCACACGCCTCCCCGCTGACAGGCCGGGCCCACCTGTCAGCCTTGTCTTCCTCCTCCGTCCGAATCGGGCGGAGGGGAAAAATCCCCTCCGCCGTTCGATCGGCGCTCGCGCCTGCCTCCTCTCGTGCCCGCCTCGGGTTCAAACAAGTGCGGACCGAGTCTGCCCCCACTCCCCACGTCCTCCGGCGTCCTCATCCCCTCTCTCTCGCGAATCACGCGCACGACCTCGACGCCGCCGCTCTCATTCCTGAGCACGATTGAGCCATTACGGCCTCGATCTCGCCCGACCGAGTACATAATAGTGTTTGCCGCACTCTCCTCTACATTTCCCCTCTCATACCGAGCCTTCTCGAGCCCTCAAACACCACCGCCACCGTGCACCCAAGTTTCCGCTGCCTTCCACCAACTCCGGCCGTCGCTCGCCGCCGGTCTAGACGCCGCCAAGCCGCACCGCCACCACCATCGTCTCCGCCGTGCCGAGGAGCCCGTCGGCCCACTCCGTGGAAGCCGAAGCCCGCCGGAACGCTCCGTCCTCGCACACGGTGAGCTCCAGTCCTCTGTCTCCTCTCCGGCCAGCCGTTTCCGACGCGCCATGCCTTCTTTCTCCGCCCTAACTCCCTTCCCATCCTCCTCATCTTCCAAGACACCTTGGCCGCCGCCTCTTGCTCGTTCGCCGCCGTCGGAGCTCCGTTGCCGACGTCGCCCCGAAGCCGCCGCCGCTACCTCATCGCCATCGTCATCCTCGCGCCGTCGCTTGCCGCCGCGAGCCGCCGGTGAGATTCCCCTCCGCCTCCCCGTCCTATTTCGCCCCTCCGCGTGTCCGCCGCCGCACCGAGTGGTCGCCGCCAGCAACCATTGGGTCACGTGCGCGCCGCCGCCTCCCGCTCGGGACGGCCAGCTTCGGCCGCCGTTCCCCGGGGCCGCCCGCGTGGCCGTCTCGTTGGCGCCACGTGGCGCACCCGTCTCCGGCCGCGGTCGACTCGGTCCACCGTGCGCCATCCTCCGGTGCGCCACTGACCGGTGGGGCCCGCCTATCGGCGCCGGTTTCCCCGGTCCAGTGACGCCATTAACCGAATAATTACACAATAAATCGTTTAATAATTAGTTTTACAGTAGAAAACACAGTAAAACTTTAATAAATCATAACTAATTCATACGAACTCCGATTAAGTCCATTCAAATTTCATTAAATCCAGAAAAATGCCAAGAATGCATTAAAAATACTTTCAGCCCATGTTTGATGGCCCACATGTACTGTTTTTAATAATTTGTGCATTGTTTGTTATAGAATCCGACGTCGGTGACCCTCTAGTGTATTACGAGGTCGTAGCAGAGTACATCGAGCCGAAGCAAGGGAAGTCACACTGTTATCTTGATCGATTTGTACCCGTTTTTCGCTAAATTGCTTTGTTTACTCAAATAAACTACATTATTTCTATATTTCATGTGGATGGGTTATAACCTATACAATAATAGGACCTTACCTTAGCTTTGAAACCTGAATTCTTGTCACCTGGGTAATAATATGATTGGATTACTATTCTTAGTATGCTTAGCCATGCCTAGCAACATAGCTCACATGGGAATTAAATATTATCTTTTTATATGATTCGACTCAATGTTGGCAAAATGGAACTTTGGATAGGTTGAGGTTAAATTACTAAAATTGGACCTAAATGGTGGGCTGTGGGTGTATGGTTTTGCTTGTCACATCCATGGCAATTAAGAACCGGTTCGCGGGAACCACTTGGACAACTACCCATACTTTCCACAAGCCAACATGGGCAACGGCTGGGCTTGAAGCGTTTCTTCTCCCTCTCCTAGGCACCGAAGAAGAGGGTGGGCGTGATGGAGTTGGGTCGGCCTGGGGTAGGGTTGATCGGCTTTCGGATTCACCGTGGCGCAAGGGGGGTAGCCTGGCCAATATGGTGTGCCCTGTCGGTAGGTGCAACCTTAGCGTGGTGTGGATGGTTAGGGAGAGGTTTCGTGAACGGTCATGTCACAGCCTCTCACGGGGCATCGTGGTGATGCATTGGCACACAGGAACGTGTATGGGGCTGTATCTTGTGGGTAAAGTTGTACACCTCTTATCAGAGTAAATCTATTTGAATAGCCGCGCCCGCGGTTATGGGCACATTGGTCAAGACTCACCGTGATTAGTCTCATCTTTAGATATTTAATCTGGTTTCATGAAACTGGTGTGGTTTGGGTGGAAGGTATGGAGTCCGGTCAACGTGGTTGAGTTGATCGGGGGTGGCCGGTCAGCGTGGTGTAACGCTAATCGGTGGAGACTGGTGAGCGTGGTGTAACGCTCATCAGTGACGCTTGATGGACGTGGTGTAACGTTCATCAGCGCAGCCTAGTCAACATGGTGTAACGTTGATCAGGAAAGACTGCTTAACGTGGTGTAACGTTAATCGGTGGAGAATCAATATTGTTAAATTAATTAACATTTTTACTGTTTGCGAACTACTACCGTTTGCAACTGCTTTTACGCAAACAAACCCTAGCTCATCTTTGTACCCTGTGCATATGCATAATTGTGGGTGTGATTTGTTGAGTACTGTGGGTGGTACTCAGCCTTACTCCCTTTTCCCCCTCTCAATGTTGGAGAACGCGTTTGACGAGGATCGTCTCGAGGAATAGGCTGGCTCCGCCGTCAAGGTGCTTGTGGGATGGAAGCTGCCGATGGACCCGCTGTCTATCGACTTCGTTTTACCTTTTCCGCTACATTTTTGTAATATAATTTTACTCTGTTTGTAAGACACTCTGTATGGCAACTTGGCTTTGTGTACCCTGGCTTTCCTGGGTAAGGATTTAATACACATAAATGTTCAGAATTTCGGTGGTGAATTTCTGGGCGTTATAGATCATATGGTATCAATGAGCTAAAGTAAAAGATTTATTGGAAGGGGATTCCAATACTAAATATTTTCAACTGGTGGCAAATGGAAAACAAAGAAAAACTAGAATTTTCCAACTACAAAATGAGGATCAAACAATAAGAGGTGATGCAAATTTGAAATCGCATATCACGATTTATTATAAAAGTCTATTTAGACCATCTGAGAACTCTCATTTTACTTTTGATGAGTCTCAAAAGAATCACATTCCTCAAGCGACGAAGTTGAAAAATGAGGCCTTAACATAAAACTTTTACTGAAAAAGGAGGTACATGAGGCAATTTTTCAAATAGAACATAATAAAACCCCAGTTCGTGATGGATTTCCAACTGAATTTTATCAAGTCTTTTGGGATGTTACTAAATCTGGTTTTATGGACTTATTTAATGATTTCCATAATGGTACATTGCCTTTATATTCTTTAAATTTAGGTACTATTATTCTGTTGCCTAAGTATAAGGAGGCTATTAAGATTCAACAGTATAGGCCAATTTGTTTACATAATGTAAGTTTCAAGGTTTTTACTAAGGTAGCAACAAACAAAATTATTGAAGTAGCACAGAAAGTTATTAGCCCAAATCAGACGGCTTGTATGCCCGGTAAGAATATAATGGAAGGAGTTGTGACATTGCACGAAACTATTCATGAAATACATTAAAAGAAACAGAGCGGGGTCATTTTTAAGATTGACTTTGAGAAAGCCTATGATAAGGTTAAATGGTTTTTTGTACAACAAACCTTAAGGGTGAAAGGTTTTTCACCTAAATGGTGTTAATGGATTGCTTCTTTCATCCAAGAGGCATGTTGGCATTAAGGTCAATGATCAGGTTGGTTCCAATTTCCAAAAAATAAAGGTTTGATACAAGGTGACTCTCTTTCTGCAATCCTTTTTAACATTGTCGGAGGATAAACCTCGACTACGGGAAGTCAGGAGACCCCCCTTTGAGATTCGGCCAGGGGAGTAGTTCTCAGGCGAATGCGGCGTACAACGGATCAACGGACGGATCGGCGCTCGGGAACCGGGGGCCCGAGCTAGGAGATAGAGAGGTTCGGACCGTCCGATTCGGGTCCGGACCGTCCGAACCGTTGCAATCGCACGGGAGAGACAGGAGGCGTAGACAGGTTCGGGCCGCTCGGAGCGTAATACCCTACTCCTGTGTGTTTGACTATGTGGACGATACGAATGTAGTTTTTGGGGTTACAAGAGCAGCCCAGCCTACGGCCGGGGCTGAGGAAGACGAACAGTAGCTAGCCCTTTTGCTCGAGAACCCTCTCCTCCTGCTAATGCTGAAGCCCCCCCTTTTGTGTAGGCTTGGATCCTCCCTTTATCGACCAAAGGGGAGTCCCCCGAGCCCAGCCTCTGGAGAGAGATTTTGGGTATGCTATGTCTTGTCATGGACATCCGCGCTCCGGCCATCTGCTGAGCCGCCTGGAGGCGTGTCTCATCGTCGCCCAGCTATCGGTAGCTACGGGGGCTAGGCCGTGAAGATGTCGTCGGCTTAGCGCGTCACGGTCGTCGCCTCCCTTGTCAGCCGCGGGCGGCTAGACGTCGCCTCCCTCACCAGCTGCGGGCGGCCAGACAGTGACGATGCTGTCGGCTTGGCCCGTCTCGTCCTCTGCCAGGCCATGGAAAACCGGAGCCCTCTGTCTGTATTGCGAACCGGCCGACAGGGGGTCATTATGACGGCGCACGCACGTCCAGCCGGGAGACAGGCGGGAGGCGCACCGTCGCTTCTCCATTAATGCGGGTAGTTGGGAGCTGGTCCGCTCAAGCCGGCCTCGTGCCCCAGGGCGGAGAGCTCATCAGGCCCTCCGCGCGCACGGGACACCGAGACCCCGGGTCCCGTGCCCGGGGGCTGCATTTGGGGATGGCGCTTCCGGGCCCGGGCGACGCCCAGGCCCCAAGCACTTAACGGGATAACTCCTAATAGCCCGCCGCCACTTGTGCAGAAAATGGGCCCTGGGGGAGCTGTCGTGGGGGTAGATCCACGTGTCTCCAAAGAATGTGGGACCCCCATTCCTGTTTCGCCAACAAACATAGTAGTTAAGCGTGCTAAAGAGGATGGCCAAATTGCTGGAGTTGTGCCACATCTTAGTGATGATGAATTATCTATATTGCAGTATGCAGATGATACACTAATTTTTATGGATCATGAATTAGAGAAAGCCAAAAATTTGAAGCTTTTACTCTCTGTTTTGGCCAGGCTAGAGAATGTGAACAACAATACTCTCAATTGTTTGGGTGTCAATTAGGTTCTTTTCCTTTTAGATACCTTGGCATCCCAATGCATTTTAGGAAGCTCAATAATAAGGATTGGAAATCAATTGAGAAAAGAATAGAGAAGAAGTTGAGTAGCTGGAAAGGCAAACATATGTCAGTGGGAGGGAGATTGGTCTTGATTAATTCTGTGTTAACAAGTCTAACTATGTTTATGATTTTATTTTTTGAAGTCCCTAGAGGAATTCTCGAAAAAAAATTGATTATTATAGATCTAGATTTTTTTTTTTTTGGCAAAGTGATAGCCATAAGAAGAAATATAGATTGACTAGATGGAGTATCATCTATCAACCAAAGAAACAGGGTGGACTTGGAGGCCATAACATAGATATTCAGAACCAATGTCTATTAAGTAAGTGGCTATTCAAGTTGATTAATGAGGATGGTGTTTGGCAGAAGTTACTTAGAAGAAAATATCTAAAGAGTCAGACTATTACACAAGTAGTGAAAAAGCCAGGTGATTCTTATTTTTGTTAGGACTTTTGAAAGTTAAAGACAAGATGTTAGGGATGGGGACATTTGTTATTAATGAGGGGAAACAAGTTAAGTTTTGGGAAGATAGGTAGATTGGCAATACTTCTTTTAAGGAGCCCTTTTTATATAACATTGTTCATAAGAAAATTGCATCAATTGTAACTGTGTTTAGTACTCTTCCACTCAATGTATATTTTAGAAGAGCACTAGTGGGTCATAATCTTATTTTATGGAACAATCTGGTTGCTAAAATTGTGCATGTTAATTTAAATGAGGATAGAGATATGTTTAGGTGGAATATCCACCATTATGGGCCATTTTCTGTCCGTTCTATGTATTTAGCTTTAGGCAGCGTTTAGAGATGCGTGTTGGGCTGAAATTTTTAACGCACGCAAAACTAGACAAGCCATTAGCGTATGATTAATTAAGTTTTAATTATTACAAACTTGAAAAATAAATTTATTTGATTTTTAAAGCAACTTTTAGATATAAAATTTTTGTAAAAAATGCACCGTTTAGCAGTTTAGAAAACATGCTCATGGAAAACGAGGAAGTTTTTACCCTCAAACTACACCTTCGAACGGTGCCTTAATGAACAATGGTTACATAGAGAGAAACAAAGATACTATGGAAATTAAAAATGCCTCTTAAAATAAAAATTTATATGTGGTACTTGTTTAAAAGGGTAATTCTAACCAAAGATAATTTAGTAGGAAGGAATTAGAATAGTTGTAAAAAATGTTGCTTTTGTATGTATAATGAAAGTATGCAACATCTATTCTTTGAGTGGCACTCTACTGAATTCCTTTGGAGATCTGTCTATATTTCTTTTCAATTGAACCCACCAAAAAATATCTCATATTTGTTTAGAAATTGGCTCGGTGGCATTGACTCAAAAACCAAAAAACATATTTTATAGGAGCATCTGCTATATATATGTTGGGCTCTATAGCTTACCAAAAATAATATGGTTTTTGACAAAGCTCCAATTAAATCTTCTATGCACGTATTTTTTAGGGCAACCCATTAGCTTTGATTTTAAACCCAGCTGCAAAGGTGTGATAAAGATAGGGAACTCATATATTTTACATGCCGAAATTTGAAGACAACGGTCATGCAAATCTTCATCGACTATGGAGATTTAGTAATAGAATAGCTTCCTAATAGTGTCTCTTTTTTTGTTGGAGTAGGCTAAGAAAGTTTTCTTGTCATTTTTATTAGTATGCATATTTACACTTAGTTTGGCTGAGAATTTTATAATAAGTGGTTGTAGCTTTTTTTAAGTAAAAGCCGGATAATCCATTATACATTATCTTTACAAAAAAGTTTTTCAGATCTCTGAAACCGAAAGAAGATAGGGACTAATTAAAAATCTAATGTAATATGAGTACTAAACGCGAAAAGGCCCAAAGCGCCCGGTTCCTGCTAACCGCTTTCTTCCCCCGGCTTTCGCCGGCGCCTCCCATCTCCTCCTCCACCATCCCACCAATTGGACTCGGGGGAGACCTAACCGCGGACGCGAACTCGCTGCGGATTCCTTGCCCTCCAAGCGGCAACCGCGCCGCCGCATCCTGGTTCGCGCGGCAGCGCCTCCGCGGGATCCCGCTCCTCCACGCCGCCGCGGCGTGCGGTCTCACCGATGGCGCTTCTGGCCCCCGCAATCACAGGCGAGGTACGATCCTCTTCATTCCCCCATGGCTCGTACGGAAACCCTAGATCGTCGCCTGCGCCGCGCGAGGAGTCTCGCTCCGGTAGCTCGTAGGTATTCCAGGTACCCAGGGTGTCTCTGTCAGCGCGGTTCGTCTCACGTTCGGTTGGAGGATGGGGGACGATCGGGTGGACTGGGGAAGGGCACGCCTCAAGATTACGCTTACGGTAGATGATGAGTTAGCATGTGGTTTCTTCGTTCGGTGGATTTTTCGTTCCGGAGCCATTAGATTGCGCATTGCCGTGGGATGGTACGGTGTGGAGTTGTCATTCTGGTGTATTCCAGTTGGCGCTGAACGCTTTGTTGTTCATCCACCAGATCACCATTTAACGTGACAATTCATCTCGCGGGAATTTGGTAGACGTACTCAACCTTGTCGTTTTCAGTGCGTTCAAATTTATTTGGACTTGATGGCTTTTAGAGGTTCGAAATATTGATGGGTTCAACTTTGAGTTAACATTATATTATTATTATTATTAGAGTAAATTGCACTTTGCATCTGGTATAGTGTATCTTGTTTCACTTTGCACTGGATTTAGTATATATTTTCACTTTGCACTAGGATATATCAAAATAAGTTTCACTTTGTACTAGATTGTGTCATATAATTGAAGGAAAATCTTATGAAATACAAGTAAAAACTTATGAAACTTTTTGAATCTAGACCACAATTCACAAAGTTTCATTTAAATTTTATAAAATTTGATGAAATTTCTATAGATTTGATGATGTATCCTGGTGTAAAGTGAAACTTATTTTGATATACCCCGCTACAAGGTGAAAATATGTACTAAACCCGGTGCGAAGTGAAACAAGATACACTCTGCCTGGTGCAAAGTGCAATTTACTCTTATTATTATTATTATTGGCAATGAGTAGCCACTCTTGATCAAATCTATCTATTTAGTCTACCAACAGAGAGCCCTTTTTATCAGTACACTCGTTTTTCTAATGTCCCCTTTTTTATGACCTTTTGCAATTTTTGCACTTTGCAACGCCTCTAAATATGGTATTTCAAATTTCATTTTTTTTTCCGGGTAGTTAGGCTAATAAGTCAGTTTGACTGGGCTATAGATTTATATTATCTTATAGTTTGTTTTCTGATGTTCTGTCAAAAAAGTGTGTTTTCTGATGGATTCCTGGAAGTTTCATGACTTCCATACTTGACTTGCAACAGAGATCTATTGATGCTTCGTATTGAAATTGCATTTATTGTCACAGTTGGGTTTACGGCTCTTACTGGCACCACTAAGCTCAAATGTTGTCATCCGTACAGCCAGGTATTTATTGAATTTTTAAACTTATCTGATTGTTTGTCCATCATGTTTATAGACCTTTTTTTAATAAAATGTCGAAATTTTATCATCTATTTAGGCCATCACAAGAGTATGTCAATTAGTTCATTGTATAAAATTATGTATATTAGCACATTGCAATGACGTAGATTTTTACCTATGGGAAAAGCATTATCGCCTGTTTATGCTCGCATCTGTAAACATCTTACATCACTGACGTGAGATAAAGCAGCATCTAAACTGCAATCTTCCTGTTCTATCAGGCGACACAGTGATGATGTAAAGTCATGTATCTGTATAAAGGTTGCAATAAACCTAAACCACATTTTTTTCTGGCAATACTTTCCTCAAAATAATGAGGTATTATTACTGTTGTGGACACAAAATTCGTCCATAATTTATTATACTCACTTCATGCTGTTGCAGTTGTGCAATCGGGGTTGGTCTGCCTGTGTACTCCACTTTCAGAGCTATCGAAAAGAAAGATCAAAAAGAAAAAGAGCGTTGGCTCTTGTATTGGACAGGTCTGTAACAAAACAAAATCCTAAGGTTTTCGCTATCAACTTTGAAGCACTTTTCAGTATATTGATAGGTACTCTGTGTGACCAGTTGCTATATTATTGTTGCTAAAGTAAAAGAAAAATTACAATGGAGGTTGTTGCATTTTCTGAAGTTCATGCTCAGAAAGATCTCTCCCCCTATATCTAGTTAGCATTGCTCAGTTTAGCAAGATGGCCTTTTTTCAATAGGAGCAAATGCGAAAATGGCTTATTTTCTCTATGCTTTGAAGTGTCAAAGCTAATACTCTGCACATTTACTTGTCCTATCATCTTAACATGGTTACATTGCTGAGGAGTTTAGGGATGCAAGTGTGCCGGCCTACTACCCCACATAAAGGCCATTTAATATGTGGTGTGGGTTGGCCCGGTTAAATGGCCTGTATGTGGGTTGGCGGCTGGTCCACTTGCATCCATCCTTGGAGGACCTACCAGTATGATCTTATGATTTAGAGTTACAAAGACAATTGGTTAATTATTTGTGTAATCAACTTTCATCTAAATGAGCATTTCAAGGAAATAGAAAAGGTACACGAGTCTTACTGTATTTTGGTCTTAAATCTACAGTCAACAATCAATATTTTTCATCATTTGTGATTGTAACATTGGTATATCAAAATTACTGCTTTGACCTTTGGATGCTCTTGTTCAAAAATGTTTTACAGCATATGGATCTTTTAGCATTGCGGAAGTCTTTGCAGATCAGATTCTTTCAAGGTATGGGAATTTAGTGTTACTGATAGCATTCTGGAGATGTTATTCCTAGCACACAATAATCTGCTGCCTACAGCTATTGAAGTGAACCAGTAGTTCATTGATGTCTTTTCAGTATTGCAATTGGAATTGTAAAAATATGTTGGAATCAAATTTTTTCTGATAAAAAACTATATACAAATTGGCCAAAACAATGCCAAGTAGTTCTGAAACCAAAGAAGTAAGCTTGCTGTTCATCACCATTCTCATTACTTGGTGACCACGGTCAGCCAGCTTGTGGACGTTCCAGTTAAGAAAAAGTGAACATGGTGCATTAAAATACAACTTTGAATCTACCAGGGAACTTTCCTGTATAACCTGAGAAGTTGCTGTTTTTTATTGATCAGTTTCGAACTGCCCTTCTGGTTACGTTTAGAAAAACTATGAAAAAATCAAAACATTTAAATGGAAAGGATGTGTGAGAGAGGACCCTAGGAGTAGTTGATGGTGCATGAGGACCAATATGTGCAGAATGAAACATTGACTGAAAGAAATTGCATTACTCGGAATATTTTGGGTTTAAATTTACATTGCCTTCAGCAACTTGCTGGTTCTAATCATGTGAACTTTGCTGTCCTCGTAAACTTTTTGAACATTGATGCCCTGGTGATATTCTGCAGTGTTCCCCTCTATTATCACGTGAAGTTTGCTATCCTTGTCTGGCTTCAGTTTCCTTCGAACGGTGTAAGTCATCTCTCTCTCTGGTCTTAAAATGTTGCCTCATGTTTTCATGTTTCTACATAATTGACCAAAGGGAAGTATATTATGTTCTTGCTATCAAGAAATACGACCTAGACTGAGAAGAATATTACTAATGGCATGCATTATCTGAAAACCATATGACAAACGTGTTATGAACATGAACCTAAAATGGCATTATCTGAAAATCAAGGGGGAATATATTGTCCCCAACTGGGTCAGGTCAGATGGTTATTTGGTCAGTGGTATCCAGGCATGACACGTGTGATTGACAAGTTTCATATATCTGGTAGGACAATCCAGTCCGGTGCATTTTAAGTCTTGGCTATATGACAGCTCAATCATGTTGTTCATTGCATCTGTTCCTTGTGCATTGCTTTCCTCATTTTTTTTCCTTTCAATTATCTAGTTGAAAGCCTATGATTATGGTTTGTCGATATCATTGCTCAATTGGCATTGTCTTCTTTTGATCTAGTTAAACATTATTTCCATGTTTGTGGCAAGTTTTGTTCTATTGTTCCTCTGGATTCACTATAGATGGTTGTAAGGTTGTTGACTAGCGTGGCCTATCTTTGGCACTTGATACATCTGCGTCGGTGAATGTTGAAATATATTTTTTGGCCTTTTGTACTGATAATGGTGTTATTGTTTACTTAGGGGGCAAAGCATGTGTATAGAAGGTATGTGCGCCCGTTTTTCCTGAAACATCAAGCAAAAATCGATAGAATCCTGAATATTCTATCCAAGGAACTAGTAAGTGTGTGCTTCTAGTATGCGTCTCTTTAGCCATTTTTTTCATGAATGTATTTCTGATGCAAATCATATTTCCACTAATCAAACCAGACCAAGTTCGTGAGCAGCCATGAAGATGAAATCCATTTCATAGAGAACATGGCCGCCAGGGGTGCTTCAACAGGTACAGAATTTGAAACAGATTTTCTAGACTGACAAACCCTCTTCTTCAAGAATGCCTGTGCAGGGTATTCCAGTTCAGTGAATTTTTTAAAAAAGAACTAGAAACTGGTAACAATTGGGAGCGGATGATAAGATAGCAAGATGAATTGAGTCTCAACTTGTGCTGTGGAGTTGCCATCGGCGTCACATGATTTCATAGCTTATCTGTTATGTCTGGTGTTTGTCTCATCCAAGGCCTCAATCATCTGCACTCAGTCCTTCACCATTTTAAACTACAGACAATAGATCACCACCTTAAAATTGTACTCCTAAGCTTTAGCTGGTCTTCCTGTAGTGGTGCGTGCAAAGGTCACATTTTGCTTGTTCTGGGTTATGTCAGCGCTCCATAGACATTAGTTTGCTATGCTTCTTTTTTTGCACTAAAAGTTTTCAGCTTTGATGCAAACTAAACTGTGGTACTTGTGTTTGGAACAGCAAATTATATAATAAACGGTCCTGAACAACCAGGAGGGGTTAATGCGACGATCGAAGGGCCCAATTCAACCACAACGGAAGAGGCTGGCACACCCAGAAATGAAAGTTGAGCTTGACCTCATCAGTCTCTCCGTGTTCCTGGCACTGGCACGGACATGCCATCTGTGTCGATGTGCTACAGCAATGTTTCTTTAGCTTATCGTTCCTGTTTATTTTTCGTAATGTTTAGGGGATTTCCAGCTTGTTAGTGGAATGTGAATACGATGGTTCTTGAATAGCAGAGTGCAGAAATTATGTCGTAAGCTTAAGCTAGATCGACACTATCAAGCCACTTATTCTGGTGACAGATGGTAATTTAACGTTTCTAGGTTTTGCCTCTACGCGCGGTCATTGGAATGTTGCACTGTGCACTCTAGTACTAACGAGGTTTGCAAATATATGCTTTAGCGGCTGACAGGTTTGATGTAAACACGAATTCAGCAGGTTGTTCGCTATGTAAGTGTTCAGCAGAGCCATCACACATAAGACCGATCAGCAGAGTCATTATCGAATTCTGGCTGTTGGGCTTGGGCAAGCTTTGGACCAAAACTGACGCCACCTTTTACAGTTCAAAGCCCCAGATTCCAGAGTTCACCTTTGGACCAAAGCAGAATTGAGCAGTTCCTACAGAATCATGCACTCTTAAGGCCTCTTTTGAAATGCGCGAAAACGTAGGAATAATAAAGCCGTTTGAATGGACCAAAAACATAGGAATTAGATCAGAGATGAGAGATAATGGCTCAGAAAAGTTTCCATGAAGTTAGAGCTCATGCCAACTTTCCTCCAAAATCTCCTTCTATTAAGCCATTCCATAGGATTGTTGGAGTCCCAATCCTTTATTTTGAAGGATCAAACATAAAACTTTTCTATAGGATTCAAATCCTACAAAATTCTAATATTTTTTCCCATAAATCAGAGGGCCCTAAACATGCCCTTAGCGTGAGTTTATGGTGAACAGTATTAACTCACGTGAATCGAGAAAACAAAACCCAATTTGAGGACTAATCCGAGAGCACAAACCACAAACAGGTCAGCAGGCATAGAGAATGCAGAAAACAAGGAAGCATATTACAGAACATTAGACATATAGCTAATATATGTACAACTTTTTGAACCACCATTGAGAACGTTTGACAAAATGCATATTCTTGGGAGCAGTTAGATATAGTACTTGAGCAGTTAATATATCGCTTTTATTTCCATTAGTGTCCGTTTTCACCTAGCCAGGTCAAACTTCCAACTTTGGGTATGGATACAAAATTTTCTGGCAGTGACCCATTCCCATGCCACAAACATAGTGATAAGATCAGGCAAAGCGTATCAAAACACAATCCAATACACTAAACCCAGAGAATTGCATTGAACACAGATAAAATAAGAATGGAACTTACATTGTTTTAACAAAATCATTCATTGATAAATGAAAAATGGACAATTATAATCTCTCTTTTGTTAGGAAGAGATCATGGACATAATAACCATGGGGAACATATGAATTTTTGACCAACTGAAATAAAGACTCATCTGAGCTAATGAAAAGAATACTAGTTAGGACCCCAAGTAATGAGGTTGTTTACCAATCTCCGGAACTGATTTCAGCTACCAATCTGTGACCAAATGTTTTGTTGAACTTGAACACCGACATCTGACTTTGCCACCAAAAATTTCAAGAATTAGAAAGAATAAATTATTATTTACTAGGACCAATAACTATTCTTTGGTAAATAACTTGGCAAAATAAAGGCTTCATCGAAGTTGGGACTCCATGGCTTCCATTGGTAATCACTTCTGATTCAGGTGCATCTGCTCAAGCCAAGAACCGATCACTGTCTGGTCCAATAAGTCACCCTGATTGTTCAGGTCAGGCCTGCTCATCAATGCAGAAGCGCCAGGCATGCCTTGTATTTCACCCCTCTTGCCATTAAGCTCAGCAGGGCTCACCAGTGGCTGCACCCATGAGACATCTGTCTCCTCTTCTCCAAGCCCTAATTGTGCAGGACGTCTCAAGCGGACTAGCTCCTCGCTATCAACACCCCAGTCAACCTTACCCATCGGAGAACCCATGGCGCCCCAAGAAGCAGTGGAATTCCGTGGTGAACCAACAGAAGGCAGCTGATGCTTATTCAAGGAAGGGAATTGCTCAAACATCTCACGCTGTGTGGCAGTGGCTCCTACACGGGCACTCAGGGGTGATGTAGGTTCCATGGTACGGGGTGACCGGGGAGACATGCCACCGAATGGAGAATGTGCCAGAGCTGACGGATCAAGAGCCCTCGGAGAGTACATTCTGTTAGTGTTAACAGGTGATAAGAGGCCCTTCTGTTGATGAAGCTTGTTAAGAAGGACTGATTTGTGGGCTGGTGAGTAGACTGAGTGACCTTGGTCATTAGGGAACCTTGGCGACATAGCCATGTCTGAAGCATACATGTCTTCAAGATTGGATGGAGCTCTGATGCTCAGACCAGTAGAAAGGCGGGCTTGGGGACGGCTGCTGGGCGGGAGGCAGAGTGCCCCAAGGTACTGTGATTCCCATTCCAGGAGCATGCCAAGGTCATCAACAGCAGCATCCCTTGCATTGAAAGAAGAACGCAGCCTACTACCTTGGAGCCAATGAGCAGAAGCAGCTCCACCATTGCTCCCAGCAGATGGTGACACAGGCGGCGGTGCAAAGTGTCTAGTAGGAGAACCTGGAAGGAGCCCAAGCGCAGCAGCAGCAGTCATATCAATAGATGAGGAGGCGCGGGGAGACATCAGACCAGCACCACTGTTGTGAGGCACGTGGCGGAGCTCATCCTCATCATGGGCAAAGAAGCAAATGCGCCGGGCGCAAGCTGCTCCCTCCTTGCAGAGCCTTGTGCGATACTGTGATGGGTGTAGCCAGCTCTCAAACACCCCATGTGAGAACTCGCAGCTATCGCCGCTAGGGCAGCCACCAGGCCGGCGAAAGTTGGGGCAAGGCACCGCAGTGTATGGATGCTTGCGGGGATCTCGGCGGCGGGCGTTCTCGCCAGGATGCACAAACGGGCACTCGGTCCAGTCATGCGAGTAGGCACGGGAGCACGGCCGGACCTTGAAGGCAAACATACGGAACTCATCCGAAGCATATACGCTGCTCTTGATGTCCGGCAGAGTTGGATCCACTGGGTACTCCTTCTTGCCACGGTCCACGGTGATGGGAGACAGCGACGACGAACGCGACGATGGCGACCTATTGCCCTCATCTGGCGAGGACGAGAGCGGAGGGGATGACGAACCTGAAGCTACTGAGGTTGCGACGGCGAGGGCTCGGCGACGGCCGAGGAGCACCTCAAGATCGCCCAGCGCATCTGGTGAAGCTGGAGGAGCTAGGATGACGTCGGCGGGAAAGCGGCCGGCGCAGTCAGGGGTAGCCAGATCGGCGCCAGCTGCCAAAAGTAGCTTGACAACAGCGACGGCGTTGCGCGAGCCACCAGAGGCGGCGCAGTGGAGCGCGGTGGCACCGTCGACTCCAGGGCGACGGTTGACGTCGACGCAGCCGAGCCCAACCAGCAGCGAGACCACCCCCGCGCTGCCGTACGTCGCCGCCACCATCAGCGGCGTGCGCGGCTCGTACGCCTTGCTCCGGCCATACCACAGCCCGACCCCATCCGCCAACTCGACCGCCTCCTCCTCTCCCTCCGCGAGCGCCCACTTCATCCCATCAACATCATCCGCCGCCGCGAGCTCCAGCAGAGCCGCCAGCCTGTCCCGCCGGCCGCCGGCGAGCGGCGGCTGCGGTACAGCCACGAGATCAGCAAGCTCCCCCATTATCTCTCACCGTATAAGCTCAACGCATCTGCCGAAACCACAAGAAGCTATATAGATTCAGCAACCAGCTCGCCAGGAAATCGAGATCAAGAAACCTTCCAATATGGAAACCCGAAACCAAAAAAATGAAAGAAAAGGAGCATAAACCAACTCGACGCATCTGAGCTCCGGTTCTCGGAAGGAGATCAACCCACCCAATCGGGATTCCTCCTCAAGCAATCGCCGATTTGGACCGGATCGACCGGAGAAAGGAAAGGAAAGCAATATATGAGCAGTGTTTTACCTCCCGCCCCGGGTTGATCCAAATCCAAATCCAAATCCAATCCAAGCAAGCCGGATCCACCGGCCTCCTTCCTTCCTCCCCCCGCGACGGTCGCCTGCCGCGGCGGCGGAGACGGCGGCGGCTGCTCCCCTTGGGGAACAAGCGAGACAGAGAGAGAAAGCAGCACGGCGACGAGGAGAGGACTCGCAGTTTACTGGTGGTGTAGGCGAGGAGTTAAATGGTCTAATTCCTCGCGCACCACGTCCCCGCATCTCCCCACATGAACGACCCGCTTCCCTTAATCCTCCCTGACATATGGGCCAGAATAGTGGGACCCACCTGTCATAGGTTTAGGGTGTAGGCGTGCGGTCGGTTCCGCAATTTGCTAGGGGAATTTACTGCGTGGTGGGGCCCACGGGTGGGATTCAAACAGGCGGGGGTGGTGGTGCTGCTGCTGCTGCTGCCGGTGCACGGTGCTGACCGACCGCTCGCGTCGCGGTGGGGTCGGAGCGCGGCCGCTGCCCGCTCCCGCGATCTCGCCACGCGGGTGCGCATCCGACCGTCCGCGAGAGGGATGGACAGCCATGATCGGCCGGGGCAAGTGGTGGACGGGAGATTCGGCGCCGAAAGCCTCGGTTGTATCCCCGTCGCCGTACGGAAGGTCGGCGCGCTGAGGGGAGAAAGGTCGTCGGTGGCGACTCGAGCCGGTGGTCTCGGTCCACTGAGCCGCACGCCGCCGCCGCGGAATGTGACAAACGTGCGCGCCGCATGGGTGCGGTGGGCGCGGTCCACGGAGGAGGCGGGGGGCTGAGGCGGACGCGCCGAGGGGGGGACGCAGAGGTGGATTGGTGAGGCGCGCTGGTGGACTCCGGGTGGGTGTGGGGCCAAGATGTCAGTGGGATTCTGGGGGTGGGGAACGTGGGGCCCGGTGTCAGTCGGAGGGAGAGAGAGGGGACGGGAGGAATGGAAGCCGTGGCAGGCAGGACAGCGACGGAAACATTCTATGGTTGTCTATGGTTGTGCGTCCTCTGCTTTTCACTCGCTTGGTTTGCTTCCTCTTATGGATTATTGCTCGATAAACCGTCAGAGCTTGACTGAACCACTAGTCGTACTTCGGTGGCTTCCACGCATGACATGACAGTCGATTTATAGTATTCCGATCTTAATATTTATTTTTATTCAAGCCTATTAGATCTTACATAGTATTTTGATCCTACGATTTCATAAAAGTATTATTTAAAAATAGGGTGTATTGAAAATAATGTAAATAAGTCTACTCAAGTTTTAAAAAAAACCAATTAAATTTATTAAAATTAATATTATAGACTTCAATTTATACAACATATTACAAATATTGTATGAAAATATGTATTTTTTAAAATTTGATAAAATTTCAATCCTATGATATTATAAAAAAAAAGTGATCCACCCTAGTATCTTGAGACTAACTACCTTGCCTTAAGCAAAACCACCTAGTATACCGATACTACCTTGTCTCAAACAAAATCACCTAGTATACCGATACTAACTACTTGCCTCAAACAAAATCTATGACAATAATCCGGTTTCAAAAAAGTCTACGACAATAATGATTCATGTGGTAAATATTGTATTGAAAATATGTACTTTTAAAATTTAATATAATTTCAATCCTATGATATTATAAAAAAAGTGATCCACCCTACTATCGTGATACTAACTATCTGTCTCAAACAAAATCTATGATAATAATCCGGTTTCAAAAAAGTCACGACAATAATGATTCATGTGGTAAATATTGTATTGAATGACCTTTGATAGTTTGGAGACCGGATAAAAATGAAACACTCTCATCATCCATTGGTTAGGGTCTGTGGGTATTGTGTTCATCATTGGTTATGCCATTGGTTGTTCTCATGTTCTCAACATGGCAAGTTCTTTTACATCTTGTATTATTATGGAGAAAAAAAAGAGGATAAATATTCTCTTTCAAAAGTCGTATGATTGAACATGCGATTCGGTATTTAAGTTGACTTATGACTGAACTCATCATTGTAACTTTAGACTTGCCATTTAATAAATATAGAAAAAACAAAGAAAACTTTCTTATAATTTTTTTACGACTATGTGGCATATTATGATTGAATCTTGATTTTTCCTATACCCACTAATTAAAACCAACGGTTGAGATATTTTTTATAGGAGTTTAGTAAGATTTTTTAAGTATGAACAACATGACACTTTAAATATCTCCAAGATCTTAGTATATAACTTTAAGCATCAAAACCTCCTCTTCAGTTTAGGCGGCTAGATTTAACCTAGCTATTTTAACTATGAATATTTTTGCCACCCGATTATCACAAATATTCAAATTGCACCTTCAACTTTAAAGTTATCCATTTAACCCCCTTGTCTCTTAGTAGTTGATCATCGTAGTGGTGGTGGTAAAGTCATTTGCTCATTGTCTATCTCTCTTTGTAGTATATTTAAGATGCCCCTCTAACCACTATAGGCAGAGGTTGTATTTGTTCGAATTAATTGTCGCCTGTTGTAAAAAAATTATAATTGTACTTTTCATTATTTTAAAGCTAAATTTCTATACATGTGAGCTATGGTAGGGTGAAGAGAAGTGTTTAGGATCGTGTTTCTTTCGCAAATTATAACGTAGTGAGGAGATTGGCAAAATTTTACGGTTATATTCATTCACCTCCAAAATTATGTGTATGGTCGGTTCTTAATTAATAGTGTAGGTTATTATAGTGCTATAATGCATGCCTTGCAGTTGTAGTCTGTTGGATCATGTATTTATTATTAAAACATGCTATTTTATTGGCCATACATGCTAAAATACAACTACTGCTAACTAAGTAGTCGTATCATCTTCAACTTTTATTAGACCTTATTTTTACAACTTAGCAATCAACCAAAATATTTTGTCCGAATCGAGGTGTATCGCAAAGAACATTAGTTTAATTAATCCTATATGCAAAATTAAAACCTATACAAGATATCTCACAAATTCACACATTGATTTTAAACAGTTTGTCATATTCTCATATTTCATTGAACTTCCATATTCTCCTTGTTACATGCTACTAATATTTAACTTTAAACTATGTGCCACAATGGCATTTCATCAACTATAAATCTCTTTATTTATGGAGAGGTCAGATGGGGATGTAGTAATGTATAAGCCTTGTGCGGCTGGTAAGCAAGAGAGTGGGACTAGAAGAAACTGCGTAAAATTACCCGTTCGCCACTGAATGATGGGGTCCTAACCCTCTCTCTCCTCGCTTATTCCCCGTCTCGTCGCCTCCAACGGGGACGGCGCCCTCCCGAACAGGGCGACGCCGCCACCGTCAACTCCTCACCTCGTCCCGGTCACCACCACCGCGTATCGCGGTCTACTACTCCGCCGCCTCCCTCCCCTGCTGTCCACGCTGCCGCCGCCGCCCTTCCAACCTATCCCGTTCGACGCGCGGCCGTCTGTCTTGGTATCTGGGTCGACGTGCGCCGCTTTTTTTTTTCCGCTCGTCGTTATCGAGCTCCAGGGTCCCGGTCCGGGCGCATCGTCCTCCCAAGCGTTCATCGTACGGTCGAGGTACCCGTCGTCGTCGTCGGCGCCGGCGCCAGATCTCCCAGTCGGTCCCGGCCTGCTACCAGCACTGCGAGGTGAGCCCCCGATCTGGATCAGAGAGCTTTCGTTACGGATGTAATTACGTTGCCATTGCGTGGGGATGTCTATGCGGTCGTGATTCGCGAGCGACGTGGATGTGCAGCGGTTGATGATACTGTTTTGGGTATAGTCGAGATGCGTCGAGATTGTAATTGCCTGTGTGGAAGATTGTGGCTTTGTGGTAAGGGAGCTTTGAACGTTGTGATGTAACGGCCAGGTTCTGTGCATGAACGCTCCTGGTGCTGTGCGGCATAAATCGTTGCCTATTGGAATGTAACATTGCTAAGGCAGTTAGTGTTTTGGATCTAGTAGCATATCTTTTGATGGATCTTTTGATCAAATGTACTATCCGATATTCCCATGCGAGTACCTGAGAATCCTTCATAAAAGTTTTACTTTTTTTGCATTGTCTAGATATGGGCAGTGTGCAATTTTGTTCATGCGCTAGACCACTAGTTCCGAGATAAGTGAGAACTAGCGGTTGTAATCCATGCAACTCTCCACTGCTTTTTTAATTAATTCCAGTACTATTTTGTAGCCTAATATGGAATTGGCATGTGCTTATGAGAAATACATGGAACTGTAAAGAACTGTGGTACATTTAAATTGGCATGAACTATCTTGTCTCTTAAATCTTAAAACCGCAGTTCTCTTATACTGACATCCCTGCTTGTAATTCTTTTAATTATCTATTTCTGCCAAAATGTCATGCTTTTTTAGTTGCCTTTTGTCTTATTGTTAGATCGAATTTGTGAAAAAAAACTCCTTTTTATAGGACGGGATTTGGCGTAAATTATAGCAAACTTATTATACTTCAGGTACTGCGAATTATTCTACAGTTCTTCTGTTGAGTATATCTGAACATGTACATGTTGGAGCTTTAGTTTTCCATTGGCCTGGAACTTTGGTGTCATTAAAGTCAAAACTTGTATTCTCACCAACACTTGCGATATGAGATATTTTCCCTTTTATATTTATACCAAGTTATTTGCAGACTTGTCGTGGGTTTACATTGTTGTTCAGGTTATATGCATGGGATTCGACAAACCATTCACCAGTTGGCTAATACACTCCTTCCTTTACTGTTTTCTACAGATGGATGCTCTTGAAGTCAAGAATGGTGAAGAATACCAGGTAAACATGCTTATTGTTATAGTCTTCCTGTATTGCTCAGCTATGAGTTCAACCATTGTGGATCACAATCTGGTGTATTCTTTTGTGTAGATGGATCTTACTGAAATCAAGGATAGTGAAGAGCATTCAGTAGAGATGCTTGTCGAGCAGCCACGTTTTCTAGAACCCATATGTCCGGAAGAGGTCAATGAAGATACACGAGTGTACCCACGTGTAGGGGATGAGTACCAGGTGGAAATTCCAAATCTAGCAACAGAAGAGGAACGCGTGAAACTAAGGTCATGCCCAGTCGATGACAATGGAAATTTTGGTTTTGATTATCCTGTTGGAGTAGGATTAGCTATTCCAGTCACATGGGCCCAAAATACAAGCAACCATGCAAAAAAAGAGCAGACAGGATTTTCAGGACACGGTTCATTGTCTTCACAAGATGAATGTAACAGCCACATCATCGAAAATATTCCGAGAAATGTTCTGGGCTGTAAAGTTGAATGTGATGAGCAAGATGAGAAATCTTTAAAATCGGCTGGACAAGTTGTGCACTGCTTACAGAATTGGAAAGTGAATGATTATATTCCTCTGCCGGGAATGCGAAGATATTTCTGGACCGATGAAGAGGCACAAACTTTTCTTCTCGGTCTCTACATTTTTGGCAAAAATCTTGTTCAGGTGACGAAATTTATGCAATGTAAGACAATGGGAGAAGTTCTATCCTATTACTATGGAGAGTTCTTCAGGTCTGATGCATATAAACGATGGGCTGCATGTAGAAAAGTAAGAAGCAGGAGATGTATACTTGGGTTGCGCATATTTTCTGGTACAAGACAGCAGGAACTGCTGTCACGTATTCTTGCCGGTATAGCAAGGGAAGTTCAAGATCCTTTGCTGGAGGTGTGCTCAACTTCAACTTTTTTTCTTTCCCTGTTAGATGTATTGAACTAGTCAACTAGTGAACATTAATGCATTGAGAGCTGATGTTTGCAATCAGTTCCTTATTTATGTTTCTTCACTTCCCATTATCCTAAGAACATTCCATTAGCATTAATGCACTAGTATTTCATGATAAAACCATTCGAATCATGCTTTTCTGCTTTTCAAAGACGTGCAGAATTGAGTTATCTTTCTTGTTAATTTTCTAAAGAGGTATATGGTGTCCTTGCAGGTCTTTAAAACATTCAATGAGGGAACATCTACCTTTGAGGAGTTTATTTTATCCTTAAGGTCCACAGTTGGTGCACAAGTTCTTGTAGAGGCAGTTGGAATTGGCAAAGGAAAATATGACTTGACTGGATTTGCATTAGATCCTAGTAGAAACCATGGTATCTCAACCCGTGCCGAAATCCCTATTGGCAAGGCTTGCTCATCGCTTTCATCTGGAGACATCATAAAATTTTTGACTGGTGATTTCAGACTAAGCAAGGCAAAATCTAATGATCTATTCTGGGAGGCTGTCTGGCCTCGCTTGCTTGCAAGAGGGTGGCACTCGGAGCAGCCTAAGGATTCTTCTCTAGTTGGCAAGCATGCTTTAGTATTCCTCATTCCAGGTGTAAAAAAGTTTTCTAGAAAGAAGCTTGTCAGAGGAAATCATTATTTTGATTCTGTTAGCGATGTGTTAAGCAAAGTTGCATCAGAACCAAGACTGCTTGAATTTGGAGTTGAGGGTGGTAATTGTGATGGTGGGTTCAAGATTGAAAATGGATGGATCCATGATGCTGAACTTGACAAAAGCACAGTTACTGACAAGAAATCTCCTTGCTATACCCGGCCCAGTGAACCTGGGTGTTCACCAGAGCTAATGAAATTTACTGTGGTGGATACTAGTGTTGTTCAAGGAGAAGAACCATGCAAGGTGAGGTCACTAAGAAATCTACCTACAGATGCCAGTCATGGTTACATGTCTTCACCACATTCAGGAGATTCTGGGAGCGACAGCTCAGAAGAACACTCTGACTCAGAGGACAGCTCTGAGTACATCAATGAGAAGAAATGCAAACCCCCAACAGGTGATAGGATGGATGTTGATGTACTTCAGAAGAATTCTTCCTTTTCAGGCACAATGACATCAACCAATGGTCACATGTCAATTGATCAAGGTTTCAGCATAATGAATAATGTCTGCTCTTCAACTGCAACTATTCTTCCTGTTGGTACTCAAAGGGTCCATGCTACTAATTCTTCCACTGAAATAAACTTTCAGTTTGATCAAAGGGTAACTCCTGAGCCCCAAGTTTTCTTAGCAGCACCTGTGTCAAAGAGAAGGAGGTTAGTATCTTGTAAGAACGAGAGAACTGGACGCAGAAATACTGCCGTCAATAGAAGACAACATGTGAAGCAAGCTGACACTACGCTGCGGCATGATGTATCTGGAGCAAACGAAGCAAGGGCAGGGGCTAAGCCTTTCATATGGGGTTCAATTCCTAACTCGTCAACTACCATAAACTTTGACATGAGTAACATTCATTTATGTCACAGACAGTTGTACAATGTGCCCCCTACTGATGAAAAAATGGTTTACAAGGAAAAGTCCCAGGATAAGCATGTTATTGATCTGAATATTCCACAAGTGCCTTCTGATTATGAGTCAGCTGCAAGCTACATTGTGCCGCCTTCTGACAAGAATACACAGACCATGGATAGATCTATACATTCTTCTGAAACCAACGAGATGGATGACTGTCTTCCAGACATCAATGCCTCTTGTAATGGGCTCTTGAGTGAGCAGCTTTCTTTTGGCTCAAGGAGGCAGAGTACCAGAAGCCGCCCGCCAACAACCCGAGCTCTGGAAGCTCTTGCTTGTGGCTTTATTGGGACAAAACAGAAGGGTGGGGAGGCAAACTTCCCATGTTCAAGCAGGAGCAGCAGACCTATCCGGCGACCACGAAGATTAACTGATTCTGCAGTGCCATTTCCTTCTGATGGTGAGGGAAGTAGTTCTCATTTTACTGATCCAGCTGTTATTGACAATGAATGGCACATGAGTAACCCTCAGTATCAAGTCCTTGACATCACCCCCACAGATAAGTCCATTGATAAAGGGACTCGAGAATTGTTTGGGGCAGATAAATCTGCTGATAAAGGGTCTCGTGAATTGTTTGGGGCAGACAAATCTGCTGATAAAAGTACTCATGAATTGTTTGGCATACCTTAGATCACATGAAAATAGGTAAGCCACTCCATGCACAGCTATTTCCCTGGATTATTCAACCTTTTACATGGTGGATTAGCTGTTGTTTAACAATATGATCTGATATGCTCAGAAGAATACTACTTTGTCGAACTTTGAGTTGGCCTAAGAAACTAATGGAGGAAGCTTATACAGCTTATTGCCAATTTTAGCTATAGCTTGGTGCATGCTTCCTACTGTTCAAGCTCAATACCTATCAAGAACAGATGGGTCCAATGAACTATCCAGATTTTATAGATGTTTACCCTCAGGTCAACCTTCTGTGTCTTGTCAAGTGTTTTCGGATATCGTTAAAGTGAAAAGAAAACAATGAGCGCAAGACTCATGCTCTCCTTGGGAAGTCACCTGCTGAAGCTTTTATACCTTCCTTTGGAGGTTTTTGATGAACTTTTACCTGGACTTATACTCTTTGCCTTTTTACATGTACTATGTGGAGTGGCTGGAAAAGTGTGTAACAATGCGCCCATATAAGAACCATATTATAGCCTGGAACTCTAATCTTGTCTAGCGAACCTTAAATTCAAAATGAGAGCCAAAATACATACGTTCTATCCATGTTTGCTCTTTTTGGTGGTGAGCTCAGTCCAAAGGTTCAAAATCTGTACCTTCTCCCTGTTTGGTTTGTGACTGAGTTTGAAGGTATTGAATTATTCATCGGATTCCTTAGGGCTACACTTGGCTGGGTGTTGTGGGCATTGTGTCATAGATTTGTTTTTTGCCTTTTCAATTTTCTTTTTGATTTTGTTGCGTTTACTAGGATTTTCCTATGTAACATATCTAAAATATTTTACGATGAAATCAAAAGATTTCAAAATTTTGACAGTAACACCATGTTGTTCCATTCCATTTGAATTGGCACTCCTGTATCATGACACTTGGGAAGAAACATTGGCAACAATTCAAATTGTTCAAGTGAACCAGATTGATAATCCTTCTTGAATAAAGACGCACTCAACCGATTATTGATCAGTGAAGACTCCTCAAATTGTCAGAAAGATTGCAAAAGGCAATATAGTACTAAACGAATTACATCCTTTCTACTACAGAAGCAGTTAGAATCGAAACAATGAAGTGATGCTACCCGACCTCTTATCTTCGAAGACCGAGTAGTAGCAGGACACGTTCAGAAGCATTGAATCAGTAGAAACTGCAAAGCAAATCTGCCTCTGTTTGGGAAGCTTTTCCCATGCGGTCTCTGCATGGCCTCTGAATTCTGATATCTGTATAGATGGGTATAGCTTATGGAGTATCCCCATTATCCTTCTCTGACAATCATTGCTTGATGCCTTCATCACAGGCGTGTCCTTCACAAGCATCACATCCCTGAGGTCACCAATAACCATTGCACAGCCAGCTACCTGGGAAGTGAAGGCATCGTTTGCAAATGCCCTTTCGTTGCATCAAATGATGCAAATCGAGCTGAACCTGATGCAAGCATCTTCCTATCAATGGACAGGTAGCGGTTGGAGCCAAGTGTCCCCGTGCTCTCAATGGACCGCATGTACTCTGAAGCGTTGTTCTCGATGATCAGAGCGTCCTCTAGCTCTCTGACAACATCCTCCATGCTTGGCCGGAAGGTTGAGAAGGGTTCAGTGCATACTGTTGCGACCTCAAGGACCCTCCACATGGCCTCTGAACAATATTGCCCTTTTATGCCAGGGTCAACGATTTCTTCAATTCTGTATTCCCTTATGTATGGTTTAGCCTACAGCAAATCAGGGTAAGATATGTAAGTATATAGTAGTGGCTAGAAATCATTTTGTGCAAGTGTCCAACAAATGATATTTCACTTGATTTTTTTAGAGGAAAGAGATTTCATTTGATCAATAAGTAATGTGTGTTTGATCACTTGGTCTGCAATGAAAACTTACCCACTCAACTAAGCTCCATTCATCCCTAGGCCTCTGAACATCAAGAGGTTCTCTTCCGGTTACAATTTCTAAGAGAACCACTCCAAAACTGAACACGTCACTTTTGGTTGATAATGACTGAGTCGAATAGTATCTGAAAAGAGGAATCATAATTGATCAGCCGGATGCTGAATCACAGATATGCAGCGAACAAGATATGTAGGCATTTCAACTTAGACATACATTGATTGTTATATAGAATGATGTGTCATTATCTAAAAAATATAATGATGTGTGGAATCATAAGGAGAAGAAGAGTCTTGGTTCATGGTTCCATAGTGACATCAATGAAAAAACTTACTCAGGGTCTAAATATCCAGCAGTTCCCCTCACTTCCATTGATGCATTACTGTCACCTTCTTGAGGTGCATACTTAGAAAAACCAAAGTCTGCAACCTTGCCACACATGCTGTGATCCAGAAGTATGTTGCTGGACTTGACATCTCTGTGTATGATACATCGGCCAGCAAAATTGTGTAGATATGCTAGTCCTGAACAAGCAAAACAAGCAATCGATCATGTAAAAGGAATGAGAGCGTCTGCAATGTTCAAATATATACAGAGTAGCTAATGTCCCTTAATTGCACAGAGAAGGATTCATTTCAGTCCCACTGGAAATAAAATCAATTGTGTGAAACCTCTCTGGAGTGCTAACCTCTAGCAGCACCAATGCAAACAGATAGTCTGGTGGGCCAATCAAGAACTTTCCTTTTTGATGCCTCACCTAAAAATATATTATTAAAAGAAGGGTCTTAAACTGAAAAGTAACTAAATCTTAGCAGAACTTCATAGTTCATACCATAGAGGCGATCCTGTAGGGAACCATTGGACATGAATGGATAGACCAAAATTTGTTGATCCTTTTCACAGCAATATCCAATTAGTGGGACCAAATTCTCATGCAGCATAGCAGAAAGAAGCCTCAACTGTGTCAATTGATTGATTGACGATCAGAGGAACTTTGCATGAAACAATGATTTCAATAGATAAATACTGAAACACTAAACGATTGATGATTGATGTATTCTTTAAAAAACTGATTGTTGACGTAAATTTGTCCAAAGTTTAGCACATGATGGAACATTATCAATCAACACTACAAAAACAGACAAAGCTACCATTTCCTTGTTCTTGAATTTACGGCTGAGAAATCTTATTTGATTTCTTAGTTAGAATGCAAGACGCTCAACTCGTGTTAGAATTTGATTCACCCTAACAAGATTCTTTTATGCTAGTAGGGACATGTTTCATCTGTACCTCATTGTTGAATTCACGTGTTCCCTGTGTCGATGAGGTTGAACGAACCTTTACTGCAACTTCTTGACCATGTGCTAGTGTACCTCGATAAACCGATCCAAACCCACCCTCCCCTATCAAGGTTTTGAAGTTGCACGTTGCATTCTGGATTGATTTAAGTGACAACTGTTGTACTGCAGGGTTTGTAGCTTTATGGGTGCTACATTCTTCAAAAACAGGATCTGCATACGACATTATGTAAAGCATTTATTGATGTTTTAAGCACAGTACTGACTACTGATTATGAGGTGCATTCTCTTTATAGGAGACTGGATGCACTGATGAATGCAACTCCTAGTTCTGTTGATGAGCGTCCATCAAAGAGTCAAAACCGGATAAATCAGTTTACCATATGGTTCTTGAATTTCAAGGCCTACTACCACTGCTCGGTTTAAACTTTTTGTTCATCTCATATGATAGATGTAATTGTGCATGTTCATCTAACAAAGTATTGACATGTATAAGAGCTGCTTCATCTACCAAATGAAGGCTTCTTATCGCATACACACAAAATGCACCTATGAACTCATGGATGTACATGAACTGCACAAAGAAACTTGAACACAATATAGCCTAAATATGCATGCAAAGTATCTACATCTAAATTTAGCAGAAGGGGACATACTTGTGGTAGAAGAGCAGTCTGTTTTCTGAGGATTCTTTTCACGCTTGTTGAAACAAACGAAGAAAAATCCAAGTGCAAAAGTACAAGCCAAAGATCCTCCGGCAACACCACCAATAACAGATATTCTCTGCTTAGCAACTCCAGGTGGACTATGATAAATGCAGCCTCCGTAGCTTTTATTTTTCACAGGTGTAGTAAAATTATGTTACTGCCACTCAAGACCATATACGTTGAACATCAGAACAGATATCTCACCTAAATTCCACGCTAATAGTTAGGCCATCAGGCAGCTGATTGTTCAAGAAGGGATTGCACTTTACTGACCTGGACAAATGACCATGTTTACTCAGACGTTTTTGGTCGATATCGAATGCCCATATGTGAGAAGCATATGGAATGGAACCATATGATCTAAATTGTGTGAAACTTCGAGGTCCCAGAATGACATATGGAATTTGTGCATACAGTCATGTTCTTTATTATAAGAGGCAAGTGAACACGACAACATCTACTTACAGCTTCAGCAAGTGGGTAAGATCAGAGAAAGATTCTGGAATAGACCCAGTGAAGTTGTTGTCCTGCAGATCACTGCACCCACAATTAATAATAAGAACATAAAACCAGCATCGGAGATAGCATGAACACACTTGTAAAAAAAGAAAAGTGAAACATACAGCTCATCCAGTTCTGTTAAGTTGCCGATTGTGATGGGAATCGGCCCTTGCAGTTTCTTTGAAGAAAAGTTCCTGCACAGATATCAGTATATCACATTGGTTGCAGTTCAATTCATACTTGCAGATGTAATTAATTCAAAGGGAGGACCAAATAGATTCTCATCAAAGGAGAATAATGAATAGCACCAGTGGCCGTGAAAAGGTGAGAGAAGTGCAGGGAAGGGAAGGAACTGACAGCTTGACAACGACGAGATCGCCATCCTTCCATCGGCAGGAGAACCCTTCCCAGGGAGACGGCGAACACGGGTCACCACCATCGCGCCATGACATGAGCATCTCGTGCCCTTGGTTCCTCTCCCACAGCTCCTCCTTCAGCTGCCTCCCCACATCCACTGCACCAAGGTCAGCGCCAGTGGCAGCGAGTCCCACCAGTCACGTCAGCGAAGCACCAACAAAATCACCAGCCCGAACAACCGTGAGACAACCCTGCCATACCTTGGCTGAGGCGGCCACGGGGTGCCGCCGCGGCGGCGGAGAAGACGAGCAGCGCGGAGAAGAGGAGGAGGTAGCGGGCGGCCATGTCTTGGAGCGGGGCGGCCGGCCGCTAGCTGCTGCCGGCCGGCGGAAGGGGGCGGAGGCGAGGTGGGTGGTGGAAGGGGTCAGCGCAGCGGCAACGACAGCGGGTGGTTGGCTGGGTGGCGCCACGATTTGTACTTTCTCGCGGTGTCTGCTGGTGCTCGGCAATCGAGGGCGGAGGTGGGGAGAAGCGGGCGGCTGACGCTGCCGCCGACAGCGACCGCGTGCGCGCTTCGGTTGGTTTCGTCATCCTCCGGATATTCCTCGGCCATGCGCCTCCCCGGGTGCCGAGCGCTACGGTACACGGGTTGACCAGGAGGGCCAACGTCTCGCTCGAATTCGAGAGGTCGAGAAGACGACGAGGAGCCTTCCTGTTCGTCTTCCTGGATCGGCCCATGGGCTAGAATGAGCTGTGCTACGGATTGGGCTTTGATTTCTTCTATTTTGAGCTGGGCTTGAAACTTGCATTACTCTGAATTTATGCTGTGGCCTCTTTGCAACTCGTTGCCTAGAGCCGGTCTGGGTTATCCGTTCAAATTTTATTTATAAAAAATATATTTCCTCCGTCCCAAAAGAAGTTTTAGCCCGACTTACTTGTCTTCTCGTGGCAGGTAAAATATAGGACCAAATCCGTTGGAATAATAATAAATTCAAGGGTAGTATAATAATTTAGTGGTAAAGATCACTTTTAAATTTACACGCACTATGTTATTATATTAGGATAGAATTTAAACTCTAAAAATTGTTATATTTTAGAATGGAGTGAGAAAGATAAGTTGAGCTCAAGCCAATACTAATTTTATTTCAGTAAAGCTCTTTATGAGAGGTTTGGGTCTTATCGAGGCCAATTTGCTCGATGTAATCCTAGTGTTAAAAACTGATTTTTAAAGAAAAACATTAGTTAAGTGATGGTTATCAAATCCTTTGTTCGAACACATCCCCTATAGTTCCCTTGCAGAGATTTTTTTATTAAAAAAATCAAATGTAACAAAAGGCGAAAAGGTTTCACTAGGTAAAGCATCTTTACACCGACATCCCGGGCCCCCTCGTCACCAATCGCAGACGAGACGAAGCAGAGCACGTCACGCAGAAAACCCCTACACGGTAGCCCTCCGGTCGCTGCCGGTGGGTGACCGCCCATAACGGCACTCCCATACTCCACCCCCAACACCGCCCCCCTCCCCTCTCCTCTCCACCCTCCCGCCGCCGCACGCCGCCGGCCGCCGCAAGCAGCACGCGAAGCAGCTCTCTCTCTCTCTCTCTCTCTCTCTCTCTCTCGATCGGTGAGGAGGTCCGGAGGAGACACGCTGGGGAGGCCGGCGGCGATGGAAAGCAGCAGCGAGGAGGAGCTGGAGGAGGACTTCCCGGGCCACGAGTGGATCACCCCGCAGTCCTCCATCCGCGCCGCCTACCAGTCGCAGACCGAGAAGGTAGCCCTTCCCCTCCTTCCTCCTCCCCCACTCGCTCCGGCTCCTGCATTCCGCGTGCCGCGGCGGTTTCTTCCCCCTTCTACGGTTCTACCTGCCGCTGTCTCAAAGCTAGTTCTTGCTTGCCGTCTCCTACTTGCGGCTACTGCTCTATTTTGCTTGCTTGTGGTCGAGTTGGATTGCGGTTTCGGATCCGTGTGGTGTTGCAAGGCGCAACTGCTTAGTAGAGCGAATCTATGCAGCATTTGGTTATTCTGATTTGTGAATCTTGATTGTGTAGCATGTTATGGTGTAAGTTATAATTGAAGCTTCTTGCAATGAAATCTGAAGTACAACCTAGACTAGCTTGAGCTTGTTGTTATGGAACTTAAATGGAGCTGTTGGTTCACCTGCATCTGTGTCTGTTGGGGCCTCTGGTGGGGACTCCGGTTGTTGCTGAAACCTTTGTTGATGGTGGTACTCACTGATATTACCTACTGCGTTTAACAGGGTATCAGGAAAATTTGCTCTGAACTGCTGGAGTTGAAGGATGCTATCGAAAACTTGTGTGGGAATATGCAGTCGAAATACCACGCTTTCCTCAGGTAAATGCTAATTACCGATTGATTTGTTCCCTTCTAATATAGTAGAGAAAATATTGTCTCTGTGGTTCCTTCCCTTTATATTTTTGTTGGTTGTTTCTTCTATTATTAAGTTTTGTCTCACTAGCGGAAACCGAAAAGTTAACCTTTTCCCCAAGTTCATCGGTGTTTTTGTTGATTCAGCTTTATCTTTGAGTAACTATAAATTTGGATTATAACATATAATATTTTGTGTTTATTCCTACTTCCTTGCACTCACTGCTGTTTTTAATCTACTGAAATGTTTTCTGTTGTTTGTTTCTTTATGCAGAATATCTGAGGAGGTTGTTGAGGCAGAACAAGAGTTAATTGAGTTGCAGAAGCATGTCTCTGCCCAGGGGATTCTTGTGCAAGATCTAATGAGCGGTGTGTGCCGTGAACTCGAAATGTGGCAAAAATATTGCAAGGATGAACATGTGGAAGAGAAGGACCTTCAAACGGAACTTAATGAAATTTTGTCCTATGATACCCAAGATTCCAAGGTTAGTTTTCTGGATAAGTTAGATATTTTACTTGCGGAGCACAAAATAGAGGATGCATTGCTTGCTCTGGAAACTGAAGAGAAGAAATATATGGCTACGGATGATTCTGGCAAAGAATTAGATGCAGAGATTTCTACCTATAAGACAGCACTATCCAAAAGGAAATCAATTGTTGAGGATCAGCTTGTTCGGTATTCAGAACAACCTTCTTTATCTATTACCAAGCTAAGGAAATCTTTGTCTGGCCTTATTAAGATTGGCAAAGGTTCTCTAGCTCACCAAGTACTTCTAAAAGCTTATGGGTCACGTCTTCAGAAAAATGTCGAAGCATTTCTTCCATCATGTTCAATCTACACAGAAACTTACTCTGCAACTCTGTCGAAGCTTGTTTTCTCAGCTATCTCAAAGGTATCCAAAGAATCTAGTACACTATTTGGGGAAAGCCCCATGAATTTGAACCGGATTATTCAATGGGCTGAATATGAAATAGAAACATTTGTGCGTTTGGTTAAAGAAAATTCTCCTTTGCCTGAGAGTGTCTCTGCCCTTCGTTCTGCGTGCATATGTATCCAAACTAGTCTCACTCACTGCTCTTATCTAGAATCATATGGCCTGAAATTCTCAAATTTACTTATGGTACTGTTGCACCCCTATGTTGAAGAAGTGCTTGACCTGAATTTTAGAAGGCTGAGAAGAAAGATAGTAGATTCAGCAAAAAATGATGATATTTTGCTTCCCAGCCCTCAAGAAGGATCACGGCTCTCAAGTGCAGTTGCACCAAATATAATGCTTACAAGCAGTGGAAAGAAGTTCATGTCCATTGTCAACGTGAGCTCCTTGTTTTATTCTTTTTACTGGATTTTCCTTCTTCCAACCTTTTGTCTTAATATGTCTGGCAATTCAGTTTTTGGTTGTGTTCAACTGGACAATATTATTTAAGTTATTGACAGGTCCTGTCAGTAAATTTGATATGTATTAAATCCAATGTATTCTCATTGTTAGATAAACATGATTGCTCGGTTTCTAGCACTATAGCAGCACCTCTTTTTGTTGGTCATTGGTTTCTAGCAGCACTTGAAATCCTTGTTGAAATTAAACCTTGATTAATGTACGCCATTGCTACATGTTAGTTACTTGACAGAAAGCAACCAAAGATAAATGTAACAACTCCCTGCGTCCACAGACATATGATAAATATACATGACACACTTGCATGAGCTAGTGTAGGCACCAAAATACTATAGCCTGTTTTAAAAATTTGGAAATTACAGCCTTTTATTGAAAGAATGGAAATTAGAATAGGGTGCAGTTCATTGAGTTGCTTTAGAATTTTATGTACTCCACCTGTTATCTCTACTACGAAGCAGCTGATCTCTATGTGCTCCTTGCAGGATGTTTTGGATCAAATTACCCCAATGACTATAGTTCACTTTGGTGGAACAATTTTGAATAAATTTGTCCAGCTATTTGATAAATATGTTGAAGCACTAATCGAAGTCTTACCAGGAGCTTCTGAAGATGATCATCTAGTGGAGTCAAAAGAGCCTATAGAATTTAAAGCAGAAAGTGATGCGCAGCAGATTCAACTCATTGGAACGGCATATACTGTAGCAGATGAATTATTGCCAGCAGCTGTATCCAAGTTTTTTGATATTCAAGCTGAGAAGATGAGAATTGGTGGATCAGGCGAGGGCCTTGACTCTGGATCTATATACTCCATAGAATACAAAGAGTGGAAACGTAGTCTGCAACATTCATTGGACAAACTGAGGGATCATTTCTGCCTTCAGTATGTCTTATCATTTATTTACTTAGAAGGGAAATCGCGACTGGATGCTAGAATGTACTTGGAGCTGAAAACTGATGATCTTCTTTGGGAGTCTGATCCCTCACCCTCACTGCCTTTCCAGGTGATTCCATTTCATGATGTGGTATCAGTTGTTTGCATCCATCTTGTTAAAAGCTCAAAATGGTTTCTTGTCACCCTGAAAAACCTTAGCATCACAGTTCACAGGTCTATATTAAAACATTCCCCTGTTTACAAGAGGATAACTTAGGACCATAATATTTCTTTTATAACCGTTTTCTTTCAAGTTTTGACTTTTAATTTAATTACATTTTATTTGCTAGTTGACATTAAATAGAGAAGTTCATCATTTAATCAACATAGGAGTAGTTGCTATTTGGACTCGTATCCCCTTATCAAGTCCTCTAAATATGTTTACACTATGTTGCTTCAGTCCATCATAAAACATAACATTTTATTATATCTGTTGATTAACTCTCAAGCAACTCTCTGTTATATGGGAGTCCTTGTCCCCATTTCTGAGTGATCATCCCTGTTAGCTTGAAAGTGGTGAAGGGCAGGGCATACATTGACTTTCAGGGATAAGATAGAAATCTGCGTATGTTAAAAATGATTTTATAATATCAGCTCAATTTATCATGCATTTCTGTTCAGATGATTACATTCAGTCCCATTGATGTAATTTAACAGAGCTTAGGCAATGTGTTTGTGTTATCATTGAGCTAATTACATTACTGCTTACACCAGAAAACACAGTTATCTCACCTATCTATCGATATATTTTTCCCAGGCGTTGTTTGTAAAGTTGCGGCAGCTAGCTAGTGTTGCTGGTGATGTCTTACTTGGTAAAGAGAAGATACAGAAGGTCTTGCTATCAAGGTTAACTGAAACGGTTGTCATGTGGCTCTCCAATGAACAGGAATTCTGGGACGTTTTTGAGGATGAATCCATCCAGCTCCGGCCTTCAGGACTGCAGCAGGTACATTTTCTCAAGCTTTCGTGTTACTTTGGTTCAAATACTAAAAATATCAATATTTTTCTGCTTTCAGCTTATTCTTGATATGCACTTCATCGTTGAGATTGCTGTCTGTGGACGGTATCCACACAGACCTGTTCAGCAGCTTGTGTCGGTAATCATAACTAGAGCAATCGCAGCTTTCTCAGCGAGAAATGTTGACCCACAAAGGTCTGTAATCATGTTTTTCTGCCGTTCCACACCCCCCCCCCCCCCCCCCTTCCCTTTTTAATTTTCGCAATATCCTTTAGCTGCCTGATTTTCATGGCCAAATTGCTCAGTATTATTTTCTTCCTCCCGTTGTTCAGTTCTCTACCTGAGGATGAATGGTTTCTCGACACGGCCAAGGCTGCAATTAATAAGCAGTTAGGGACATCAGGATCCGAGTCCGAGCTTGAGGAACCTGTTGCTGCACATGATGAAATCTCGGATTCTGAAGAGAGTAGTATTTCAAGTCCATCGACGATAGGATCTGATGAGTCATTTGCTTCTGCAAACAATGATGACCTAGAAAGCCCTGTATATTTCACTGATCCTGAGGCGTAAGAGTTACCCAGAACTCACTGTAGATGTGATTGTAGTTATTTAAACTTCTAGTTTATCATCCTACATACTTGGAGAAAAAAATTGAAAGTCCATATTGGATCTTATTTATTTATTTTCCTCAATTTTTTTCCGTTCCCAAGTATCCATATCCAGGAACTAAAAAATGAACATGATAAATCTTGATTCAACTCTTACATGGAGCAGAAGTACAAACCACCTTAAAATGGATATTACAATGACATCGTTACAGACTTAAAAACTTATGGGCGTATAGGGAAAACTGACATTACTAGCAACATATAATTTTCATATACTTTTACTCTCTATAGCCTTAGAAGCACACGTCGAGGAGGCAACAGCAGCAAAGGGCAGCACAGCTGCAAAACAGCAGGCAAATATTTCAGTTCTTCAGTCCCAGATTTGCACATTTTGACTTTTAAGGAAAAAATCGACTTCACTCCATGAACTATAAAACCAGATATTTTATTAAGCATGAAAACCGATTCAAATAACCCCGCAGGATGATTTTTAGGTGATTTTGCCATGTAAATGATGATATGACAGCGGTATTGCTTGGATGGTATAAAGATTAACCCATTAAACCCAAATTGATACAATTATTTTTTCACTCATTGATCGACAAATCTAAAAATTATATACTACCACTAATATACAACATTCTTGAGCCATTGCGCTTGTGAAAAAAATATTTCACCGACTCTATCACCATGTCATTGTCTCCTCCATATGACAAAAATCACTGACATATCATTATCTAAATTACAAAACTACTTACAGAACTACTCTAAAAGGTTATTTGAGCCAATTTTCATACTTAAGGAGATTGAATACCCAGTTTCATAATTTAGGGGGTTAAATAAACCAACTCCAATATCTCAGGGTGAAGTAGACATTTTTCGGCTTTCAATACTAGCACGTAGTAAGATGATGAATTGGGACACATTTCACAACTTAAAATAAATACTCTATGCAAATATAGCAAGAAAAATGCCAAAAAATATAAAAAAACAAGCGTGGTACATGAGGATTTCCGTATGTTCCTTATGTTCTGAAAAAACCATTTCCTTTGTTGTTTAAAAAAGATATTATGTGATTTTGCAAAACAAAAACGCAAAGGCATGAAAAAAAATTAACCCAATTTCATCTTGAACATAATTTCTAGGTTTTGAGTCATGCCCCTAATTAGCGTGAAACCACCTTGGTTCTGCCTGGATAGAGTATTGCACTATTGCTTCAACCATTGGAAAGTGAAATTTGATCATATACCCTTTCGTTAGATTGAAATTGAGGATTCACTCTCCTAGCCACATTTCATTGTCCTTTATGTGCACATGTCAGTGGTACATAAGGATAAATTAATCCTCGGTCACTTTGATTTGTAGGAAAAATAAAGAAAATAAATAGGACTTCAATCCTATAGAAGAAATTCCTAAGATGTCCTTTGAAATAAAGGATTAAATCCTATCATATCCTTCGAAATTCCTATGGAATGGATAATCCTATAGAGATTTTAATGAAAAATAAGCAAGAGGTTCTACCTCACGTTTTTCATCTTCCTATGACTCTAAGGGCCCCTTTAAAACACACCATAGAGAAAACACAGAAATTCAAGTGACATGTTTTTCTAATCCTATAGAAATGAAAAACACAGAAAAGGAGAAGAGAAGCGCTTTGATAGCACCACTGAAAACAAACAAAGCAAAGAAAAGTTACACGAGGTTGGACCTCTTGCTTTTTTTCCTATGAAATTGAGCCATATGAATACAATCCTATGGAAAAATTCATTTTCTTTCCTATGAATCAAAGGGTTCCATAGGAAAAATTCCTTAGGAAGTTTGAATCCTTCAAAATTCCTTGGCAATCATCCATTTTAAAAGGGGCCTAAAATCCTGTTTTCTCATGTGTATCAAACAAACGATAATTTTAAAATTTTTTATTTTAAATTTTTGTAGAAATTCAATGGACATAAGTTTTCACATTTTTGTGTTTTAGGGACTCAATTTTCGATCATATATGATCTATGCAACCGGAAGTTTTCCGAGAAGATATATGTTGTCCCTTCTATAGTTTCAGATTAGAGAGTTTCTTTAGCGAGAAACAGAATAAAATGGTTGGCGGGCTCACCCACTGGCCACTGTGCTGCACACTGACATTATCAAGCAAAATATAAGAATGTGTTTGGTTGGATGGATTTGTTGGGTTAGGATAGAACCATCCTACTTTTACACTTGTTTGTTTTATGGGTTTGTTGGGTTAGGATGCATCCAGTAGAAAATATTCCTCTAATATTCAGAGCGAGCTGATCCGGAAAAAACGGTCGGACCGCACTGACCCACTTTGCCGGTCTGACCGAATGGAGGTAGACGGTCCGACCGCCACTCCCACTAAAACTGTCTGGCGGTACTGGACCAGACCTATCCGATCGTCTGGGCATTGCCGGTCCGACTGGGTGGAGATAGGTGATCGGACCGGATGGACCCATCCTAGCATCATTCTATCCTTCTAACCAAACAAAAAACAGGGTTTATTCTATCCCTTTAACCAAACAAAAACTAAAACCATTTTATTTCAAAAAACTAGAATGAATATAATCCATCCCACTTCTTCCTCAAACCAACCAAAGTTATCCTAACAGACCGACACCAAGCTTACCATCCTTCCAAGAAGGCCTTGTCACCGCGGCTGTGTGTGTGCGCGGGCTGCGGCGGGTTCATGCCCACGTCGAAGTTGCCCGGGTATCCAGGCGGCAGAGTCGGCGTGTAGTTGCCCTGCGGCGCCATGTACGCCTGCCCCGTCGGCTGCGGATTCGCCGTCGCCGGCGGCGGGTACGCTGCTCGTTACCCGGCAAAAGAAAGAAACAGAAAAACCAACACCAAACATCAGTAAAAGTAGAAGGAATCAAGGAACTAGGAAGCATACATACAACCAAGAACAGAGCAGCTAGCTAGCTACAGAAGAAGACTCCAAGTTTGTAGCATTACCGGTCACCGGAGCCGGCTGCTGGCTGTAGTAACTCATGATCAGCGACCCAGCACTAGCAGACTGTTGATGGTGTAATATGCGTGCGCTTGGTCGATGGAGCGAGTGGGCGGCAACGGCAACGCCTCGCGGCTCGCGCGCGTATATATAGCCAGGAACACGCGGAGCACTGGAGCAGTCTAGCGGGTCAGAGGTGGAAGAAGACAACGGCGTGGCTTTGGTTTTGAAGCTGATCGAAGGAGTCAGCGAAGCGACGACGAACGGCCGGCCGGACGAATGCCTAGCTCGGCTACGAACCTGCGGTTGCCAACTGGGTGAGAGACAAAACTGGGCGGAAAGTCCCACAAGCAGCACGCGGAGGAAAGAAGACGCGGTCTTAGGAATTATTAAAACTTATTTTCAAATATAACCTTTTTTATCACGTCATCCTATCTGACATGGTTAAATAACACGGTTATGTTATAAATAGTGGCGTGACAGTGTTTTTCTGTCACGCTAGGCTAGCTGGCGTGGCTAAATAACGCTCTCACGTTAGGAGCGCCTGACAACATTATTTAGTATACTGGCGTGGCCAAAAGATTTAGATTTAAAAATAAAATTCAAGACGATTTATTTTTAAAATTAAAAAAATAAAAAAGTTTAAATAAAAAAATTTCCGGTCCTAGTAGGGTTGTAACTGCAAAAATCTGGACCGCGATGGTAAGCGCAGGGTCCTTGTCGCAGAGTTCCGATTCGCATGGGCCGTATTACGGACAGGACACTAGGAGAGTTCGCTAGGCTTTTATTAGGCCGTAGCGAGAATGTAATACTATGCTCTCTCTCAAAAAAAAAAAAGTTAAACCATGCCCATTTAGGCCCATTTTTGTAACAAATATCCATGGGAGCTTAGCATTTTTTACCAACAAAAAGGATCTTATCACTTTACTCTGCCGATCCATCGAAAATGTATTGAATGTGAACAGTGCATCCTGGATCCAAATCAACGGTCAGAATGGAAGAACTAGAACTACCAATCAGTCAATCACATGGCAACAATCCTACCACGGGTTGAACGAGATCCTCTAACTTAAGTCGGATAACTTTAAGGCCATTGAAATATGGATCTACATGTCAGTGACTTAAAGTCATGTGACTTAAATCAGAGGATCCGCGTCCAACACAGGTACACTTAAATAGGAATTAGAAATTTACTGATAATTTATGTCTCTTTAAGCGTTCGTTAGGGGACATGCTTAGAGAGTATGCACCAGGGTATTCCAAACCGCCGGTAATCGTGCTTATCGTAGGGGGGTATGGTAAAGGTTACTATCCGTAGAGTTTGACAAAATTTGTTCGAATTCAAATTTGAGAAAAAATAGAAAAGTCCCAAAAACTTCCTAGAAGTGGTACATGATTTGTAATGATATCCGGTGATAAAAATTTATGAAAAATGCTAAACTAACTCCATATTTTGGTATGATTACAAGACAAGGTTGCTTTTCAAGGTTTGATGCTTGTGGAGATCAGATTGTGGATGCTATAATCTTTGTTGTTGTGGACATTATATTATGGTGTTTCTATTGCTGTCAAATGTAAGGTTGTGGTTTCTTTCCCAAGTCAAAGACTGCGGTTACCACGCCTTATTATGCAGTATGCTAACCCGTGGTTATTGCAAACTTACCGTGAGATTTAAATATTTTGAATCCAAATTTTTGGAGATAAAATTCATGCGGTTTTTGGTGGTTACTACGCTAACCGCCTTCAGGGGAGGGGGGCGTCGACGGATTGGTACTCAAGCGCAGTATCCTTGTATATACAGTGTATTTTAGGACATAGGGTAAGGATGATATAAAGATTTAAATGAAGATGCAAGGAGACATGGATTTTTATACAGGTTTGGGCCCCTTAGAGGTAATAGCCGTACTATTGTTTTGCCAGGAAGTCGGTGTTTTCCACTATATCAATCTCATGGGTACAAAGTATGGGAGAGAAACCCTAATCTAGTTTGCTAGTATGCGACGTAGAGCTTGGGTATGGTGGTTGGCAGCTAGCTATCTTCGGGCTCCTCCAATATCGACTCAATGAGATTGGACATATGTGGCGTCTGTTGTTTTTTCCTTGGGTTCTGTTGGCTTATCATGGCTTGTCCTTCCCCCCATGAGGGGTCTTACATTTATACCCTCGAATGCCCTCTTGTTCAAGTAGAATTAGATAGGCATATTAGAATATGAATCCAAGCAGTACCGGTAGAGCCTGAGTAGGACTCTGTGTTTCTTTTCTTATCGGGGACAACTTTCTTATCTGCTCCGGACTTTATCTATATGTATGTGGTTTGTTTCTGTGTAGAATTTGGTATGTTATACTTTGCCGAGGTATGTGCATGTCTGTGGGATATCCCATACTTAGTACACTGATAGTAGCCCCAGAACTCTACTCAAATAAAGATGTCGGCTAGTCCAATCGCTACGAGGAGTCAATCTTATCGGAGTAAATAAACGTAGCCGATGTTCTACCAACTAGGTTAGTTCCGACTTCTTTAATTCTTTCGTCCGAGCAGTCTAAGTGTGTGCATAGAATCTCGTCAGAGTATCCATTTATTTTGTCTATTCTTTCTTTCACCTGAAATACTCGAATAATCATGTCAGTAAACATTAAATGCCTCGAGCAGTGTCGGGTAGCTCTATATAGGTGTTAAGTGTGAGTAAATAAATGCATATATTAAACACCTAATAAAAACTTTGTACCCAGATGCAATTTGTCCATGGCCGTAAACTTTTACATTTTCTTGCTCCGACCAACATTAGATTGTCTTCCTTACATGCCTCATTCTGACCACAAACCCTTCAAGTGTTCCAGGCGTTCCTATGCCTTTTGCCAGTCTAAGAACAAGAAATTTTCAAGTTTGTCTAGTACTCGGACAATATGTACATATCCCATAATTTGATAGTATGAAAGCCCCTAACCCTTGACTACTCAGATAATTTAAAGCGATATCTAACATGTGAGTAGTCAAAAAGCATGAATATTAGGAAAATGTATTTGCCAACATAGGGAATAGCAAGATACACCATATGATATATGTAAAAACTTATAGATATGTTGTCTTTATTTGTTAGCTATCATGTATGTGTTTGATCAAAATACTCAGACCACCTTGTAGAGACCTTCTCACTTTAAGTGAGAACATTTTGTTATCAACTTATGTCTTCACCTTTTTGAGAATGTTGTCACCTTCAGCAAGTGCGTGAGCCCGAATTCGCTATTTGTGATAGAGACAAAGAACTTGGTGGTATCATGTAATGTGGAGCAACACTCACGGTCACCTTGCGTGAGTTGTCCAGTGTACACTTGTCATGTGATCATATTTCAGAGCTATCATCATGGGTCTTATCTGGTCAACATAGGATTTCGACCAGCTGGCAATTTTCGACTTGATTCTGTACTTTTATCCTTTCTTGTACATGATGAGGTTTGAAGTTACTCATCCGGCACATGTCTACTTGGAATAGAATTTCGACTAGTGGGCTCCTTTGGACTGGTATATGTCTTGTAATTGACTTGTGGAGTCGTCAGTCTGATATTTATTTGGTCAAGATAAGACATCAACCAATGGAGAGTTTCTGACTAGTATTCGCCTTACTTGGTATAGTCATCAGATCAGTTGTTCCGTTATTTGATTTTCTTGAAATCAACTGCTCAGAACAAATTGTTAGATCACAAGCCCTCGAGTGACGCTCAGAAGCAACATAAACTAAAGTCTTAAAAATGTTTTTCAATAATAAGTAGAATTTATATACTTTTCCCAGCCCCCAACTATCTTCTCATAAACGTAGTTAATGAGTAAACAATCCAAGAAGGAAAAAGATATAAGAATTTCCGATATACTTTGACTGTCTGATGTCTTTCGTCCACAATCTCGGTAGTGTAACCAGCTGCTCGGGACGAGTTAAATCTTGTGACAAATAAATAGTCAATTTGGATGGCTAGGTGTTTGACCTAGATTGATTTGTTTGGGTGGTAGGACCACTACGTCCTATTGGTACCACGAAGACCAGCGGCGTAGTCGGGTCCCGACCACTTGTATGGGTGGTAGGACCGCTACGCCCTACTAATCCCGCGAAGACCGACGTCTTAGTCGGGTCTCAACCACTTGTCTGAGTGGTAGGGCCACTACACCCTACTGGTCCCGCAAAGACCATCAGCATGATCGGGTCTCAACCACTTGTCTAGGTGGTAGGACTACTGTGCCCTACTAGTCCCGCGAAGACCCGCGGCGTAGTTGGGTCCCAACCACTTGCATGAGTGCTCGGGCTAGTAACTTAATACGCATCCCATGTGGCCAACATGGTTCGCAATTGTTTTTACCAACTCGCAAGTGTATTGGAGGAATGTGGTTTACTTCAAACTTCTTGTCGGAAATGTCTTTCCAATTATATCGCTTGCCTTCCACGTATGCCTTCTTTGTCAGACGATGGCATACTATATGTCGTCGTTGTTCGAGATCTCTGTCTGTATTATCATTCTAGATGTCATGGGCAGCGTCTCGGGCCCTCTATTTACCAACGGAGCGCCTTCTTCACCCATGATTCGACTAGTTGGTTTCAATCGGTCAAGATGGATGGCATGGACAGCGCCTTAACAAACATGTTGGGTGATTAGGCCGGTAACTTTTATGAGGTATCATCCGATAGCATTGTGATGGCACTCTAGGTGTCATCACTCTTCGAGGTCTCTACTTGAATCATCATGTTAGATGGTATGAACAGAACCTCAGGCTCTCCGTTTGCAAGCGGAGCGCCTCCTTTTATCCATGTTCCGACTATGTCCGTTCAGGAGTAGTCGGGATGGATGATCTATTAGTAGCAGAGTACTTAGATGCTCGATGTCGAGCAAGTGCTTGAATAATTTTTTGAAAATATGACATCTAGAAGGAAGATAAAATAACAAAGATCCATCGAGTAGGAACTCGCGTGGTTTCTATAAATCTTCTAGTTTTGTCAGGATATAGCTAGCAGATTCAAATCAAATATTGGGTACTATATTTATCATTGAAAGCCCGTAGATGTCGCCTAGAGGGGGGTTGAATAGACATTCTTGAAATTTCTTTATAAGCAGTGGTAAAATTCTGGTAGGAACCCCCGACCCCAGAGATAGGAGGCGCCACTCGGCTCTCTCGGGCTGGTCGAAAGCTCCGACCTAGAACACCGGAGGCTCCGACCGGGTGAAGTTGGCTCTAATAAGCCACTCCAAAAAGAGATAAATTGATAGGAAACAACCATAGTACAAACAAGTATACAGAGTCCAAGATGCAGGCAGGTACAGGGATGAAATAACACAACAAAGGGACATGCAAGAGAGAGACGAGTGATTTTTTTTAAAGTTCAGATCATAAAGACCTACGTCTTCATTGAGGAGCTCTGGAGAGTCGGGTCTCGATTAATCCCTTGCCTCACCAAGCAACCATGAATATCAACTTGGTATCCACTCAAGTTACCTCTTTTCCTTGTGGAGGTGAGGTTCACCTTCACAAACTTTTCTGAGACAATCCACAGCTTGAGGAAGCTCGGGGGCGACGCCTAACCGTCTAGGAGGTCACCCTCCAAGAGTAACAAGCTCCAAACAACTGATCTGCGTCCATCCTCAAGTACACAAGATCCTCTTAGCCCTCTCTCAAGAAATTTCACTTAAAACTCCACTAGATCTTCACAAGAATCACAAAGGAAGCCTTTGAACTAGTTGGGAGAGCTCAAAGAATCTTAGGAGAAGCTAGGAAACAGAGAAATGAAAGTGGAATGGCCAACCAACGGCTAGAAATAAGGTTTGGGCTTTATAGGCACTGGCATACGTCACTTAGCCGTTACTCACAGATTTGGACCAGGAGGCTCCGACCTCAGGGGTAGGAGCCTCCGGCCAGCACTTAGCCGCTAGCCGAAAAGACTGGTCGAAGCCTCCGACCCTGACAACAAAACTCACCCAACCCAAGTGCAAGTGTTGTGCCAAAGTGATATTCTCTTAGCTAGTTGGATCTTTAAGCACTTGAGTGGCCTTGAAACACCATTTGCAACCCCTCTTGATAGTACGACTTTCCTACGACTCAAAAGAAATTTCAAAGGAAATTAAAATAAACTCCGAGTTGCTTTGCCACTTTGCGTCATGTTTTTGTGGGGGTCTCTATGCATCACACCAAGCAACCTAGGATTAATCTCTACATATTTCTCGATAAACTCATTAGTGCTTTAACCGTTTTGTCATTAATCCACCAAAACCCGCTTAGGGGGCTAGATGCACTTTCAACCATAAACAAACAAAATTTATACAGAAAGTAGACTAGAGCAAGCCCCCGAGGGTTAGACCGTAGTCGGCCTGACATGATATAAGCTCACAAAATAAATATTGAATAAACATGTACTCTGGGTAAACATTGTAGATTATTGATCTGGAAGAATAAATTACCCTCTCTAGTTGGAGAGTGGATATGAAAGGATGTATGCAAAATATTGTGTACCTTTGTAGACACATGTTGTATGTATCTACGAATTAATAGATTAATATGTAAAAAACTAATCTACTAAATACCTTGGTTTGCACGCTTGTGGAAGATCCATGTATGCGAACGTTTCTTGATAGTAGGCTTTATCTGGCACGTAGCACACCTGATGTTTATATTGCCACCTTTTCCTCGTCGTACCAGTCAATGGTCTATTTGATGGCCTCACATCTTGGTTGGTTGTAGAGTCCTCTTACTCAATTAGTCTAATCTTGTTGTAGTAGGTTGTACGGTGACCGTTGTAATCGGGGTGATACTTGTGGAGATCAGGACGATTGTTATTTTAATGCAGACTAATATCGTTGTAGAACAACGGTTTGGTCAGGCACAACTGCATAGTTGACCTGTCGGATCTAGTCAAATTGTTTGTGATGGTATGTTAGTTCGGGAGTGGTTAGCTTGGGCCTTCAATCTGAGACCTCGTGGTTGACAATGTCGAATTGTTGTTTTCCGCGGCAGTGACATTTTGAAGCCACATTGATCCTCTTGGATGGAGCCAGTGAATATTCAGACGGTAATTGTTCCGATCTAGAGGGGAACGTACTCTGGTCGGGTCATATGTCCCAATCCAAAGTCGTTGAAATATCCCACATTGGAAAATCTGTTTCTTGGTCATCATATCTTCACGAATCCTTTGAATACCAGCGCTCCCTACCTGGGGTGCCAACTGTCGATAGATTGGTACCCGATCACAGTATCTGTGTATTTACGGTATATTTTAAAACATAGGGTAATGCTGATATGAAGATGCAAACAAAGATGCAAGAAGACAGAGATTTTTTATACATGTTCGGGCTCCTTAGAGGTAATAGCCTTACTCCTGTTTGGCCGGGAGGCCGGTGTTTTTGACTATATCAATCTTATGAGTACAAAGTATGGGAGAGAAAACCCTATCTAGTCTACTAGTATATCAACGTAGAGCTTGGTTATGATGATTGGCGGCTAGCTGTCTTTTGACTCCTCCAATATCGACTTAATGAGATTGGGCATATGTGGCTTCTGTTGTTTTTCCTTGGGTTTTGTTGGCTTATCTTGGTTTGTCCTTCTCCTCATGGAGGGTCTTGTATTTATACCCTCGGATGCCCCTTGTCCAAGTAAAACTAGAGATGTATATTAGAATACGAATTCAAGCAGTCTTGGTAAAACCCGAGTAGGACTTTGTGTTTTTTTCTTATCGAAGACCTCTTTCTAATTTGATCCGGACTTTGCCTATATGTATGGGGATTGTTTTTTAATAGAATTTGATATGTTGTACTCCACTGAGGTATATTTATGTCTATGGGATATCTCATATTTTAGTACGCTAACAAGGGAACCTCCCTACGGACGATAGGGAAAACCCTGGTGTGCACATGTAGTGCAGGAGTGCAGTGGTGTGTGTGCCCATACATGTTCTATGTAATTTAAAAAGTGACTATCTAAAAAATACCACAAGTTTTTCTTTGGAAAACTTTAAAATATAACTATAGTATAATTATAGTGTAATTGCATTGTTGCTATATCGTAAGTACAATGTAACTTCTATATAATTGGTACTACCTCCGTCCTAAAATATTACTACATAATATTCTGGGATGGAGGTAGTACATAAGTACTTAAAATCACATGCTGCGCAATTCTCTCTTCTTTCTGCATAAATCTTGATGTGATCTGACGGTCCAGAAATCAAAAGTTACATTATAGTTGTAGGCTTCTTTCGGAATGGCTTAAGGGCTAAAGCTTATTTCGATATGTAAAACGAGATAAGTCATTAGCGTATGATTAATTAAGTTTTAATTATTATAAACTTAAAAAATAGATTTATTTGATTTTTTAAAGCAACTTCTATATAGAAATTTTTCGCATGAAATATATCGTTTAGCAGTTTAAAAAGCGTGCTAACGAAAATTGAGAAAGTAGCTAAGCCGAAAAGCTGTTTAGAACGCACGCATAGTATAATATTACAACATCTCGCGGTAGTTTTTTACAATCCCAATAAAAAAAACATATTTCCTCTAGTTTTTAATAAAGGATGCTGTTGACTTTTATGATAATGTTTAATCATTTGTCTTATTAAAAGCTAGTGTAAGTATAAAAAAATAAGTCATGCTTAAAGTTCCTTTAATAATAAACCATGTCAAGAAAATACATATTTATCTAAATTTTTTAAATAAAACAATGATCAAATATCATGTTAAAAATATTTATTAAAAATTAGAGGGAGTATCAAATAAACGAAACAAGGTAGGTAGTTTCCTTCTCCATCCCGTTTTTACAGCATGAAACGGCACCGTACTGACAATACCGGCCCGGAACGGGTTGGAAACATTTCTGTGTGTAACTCACGAGTTGCCCAATCATGTCAACCAACCTGATCTGCGTCCTGAAATATCACGTCATCGCTCGGCCCCAATTTCTTGTATCCATCTGATTTGGGCCAAAGATTTATCCCTGTGATATGTCTAACGCAACCGCTTATATTCAATCTCACAGGGGAAATTTTTTTTCCTCGAGAGAATATCTCTTGTTTTTTCATATCATCTAAAATTAAAAATATTGATAAGACACATTAATATATAAAATATTACTTTATAAATATACAAAATTAAATTTAACCTATACTATTAAAAATAAAAATAACAAATTTAACCGTGGATAATGCGTACAAAATGAGAGGAGGTTTGCTCGAGGAAAAAAAAATCCACCTCTCTTAGGGGAAGAAAAATAAAACCAAGAAAGACAGTCCCTTATCTATTGCCCATGTTCATACGGCAACCCAAATACCCAATCACATCAAGGGCACCAAGCCACCAACAGCTGCAAAAACCTACGTCCGTACGTGCAAGCAGTGAACCTCGCAACAGTAATAGGCTAATAGCATCTCAAAGTCGTTGCCAGCTTAACCAGACAACTGAATATACAGGATAAAGCCGTGAAACTGAACAGTACATGTGGCAGCAGTAGATTTTGTTTGCAAGTTTTCGATAGAGCCGACGGGTAAGCTGTCCCTGTTCTGCTATTACCTTCAACAACTATACTATCATAACCTGGCCGTGCAAGCACCTCCTTAATTAGGTTCTTTTACTGTACACGGTGATACTAGCATAGTTGAAATCTAATCGTTTATTTATATGGATATTTTTATAAATGACGTAAGAATTTAGGAAATTTTATACGGAGATATAAAATTAGGATTAATCTTTGTACAAATCTTAAAGTGTATCTAACAAAATATATATATACTATAACTTTTTTCTCACAATAACCTTATATTAATACGTACCACTAGTAGAGTGGATATACACTATTACTACCTCCGTCCCAAAATAGATGTCGTTCTAGGATTTAAAATTTGTCCTAAAATACTTGTCACTTTAGAGTACTACTTGTCCCATCAATCACTTCCTATTCAAATTTCTCTCCATTCTATCCTCAATCACCCTCCCACCCTACTACTATACATTATTTAATAATGGGTACTGTAGTCTTTTTTCTTAAACCTTAATCTATACTAAATAACCTAAAACGACATCTATTTTAAGAAGGAAGGAGTACATCATTAGTACGACCATTAGTATATGGTGCAAGCTATACCATAATTATATTGTCATTTGTCACCTCAGCTCACGTCACATCCCTGGCTCCCTGCCCACAATTAAATCGATCACTAGTTGACGACCTATCAAAAAGAATCCAAAATTTCGATGATGCAGCAGGCGGCAGATGATGAACATTTAGATTCTCTTTCTCGGAACAGTTCTGTGTTCACCATCTGCTCGGAACATTCCATAGGCATCATCATGTTAGAAATCGAATGCTGATGCCTGAAGGGTGAAGAGAGAACGAATGATGAAGCCTATATGATTATATTACAAGCTTAATCATCGGCCAAAATACTACTCACAGGAGGAAGAACGATCGAATGAAGTGGATGGCGTAGCTAGCAGGAGGGGCAAGGATGAAGAAGATGACCAAGAAAAGCTGCCATTTTGCAGCCGGTGAATCGACCTGGCTGCTGGCTGCTACTGCGATCATGTGATCAAGAATCATTGCCCTCACGGTGGGCATCGGCGGCGGCGACGACGTCGGAGTCTTTTGGCTCCCACGACGAGGCGGTGAGCAGGGAGAGGTCTTTCCACCCGAGCTTGAGGCAGCCGTCCTCTTCGACGAGCGTGTAGCCTTTCCATGGGTACATGCCAAGAAGCAGCCTCGCCTGCGCGGCGGGGCTGCCGGCCAGGCTCACCGGCCGGAACCCCGCGCGCCGCAGCTCGTCGCCCCACCGCTCGACGCGCACCTCGCCGGTGCGCTTGGGGCCACCAACGGCGACGATGTTCCGTATCTCCGCGCCCAGGAGCTGCCGCTCCACCGCGTGCCGCTCCGCCGCCTCCTCTTCCGCGGCGCCGGCGCCGTCGCCCAGTGCGTCGAACAGCGCCGAGTAGTAGTGCAGCGCCTCCACGAACCGGCCGAGGAAGTCGCCGCTGTGGCCGAGGTCCTGCTCCACGATGGTGATCAGCTTCGGCCGCAGGCTCTTGAGAAGGCGCACCGTGCCGGCATCGGAGCCCGTCACGTCGTAGAGGCAGTGGTGCATCCAGTGCACGACGGTGGCCTCCCCGTGGTGGCGCGGGCCGAGGAGGGCGGCGGCGTCGGCGACGTGCCCGATCTTCCCCTCGATGGGCCTGAACTCGAAGGGTAGCCCGAGCGACGCGGCGAAGTCGGCGAGGCGGCGGCCGGTGGCCTCGAGGACGTCGAGCGACGAGCCGAGCCCGGTGATCCGGAGCAACCGCGGCTTGGTGGGGCGGGAGGCGAGGATGTGGAAGAGCCCCGGCCACTGCAAGCCCTGCATGATATCGAGGTCGATCACGTGGACGCGGTCCTCGCCGTCGAGCGCCTGGAAGATGGCCTGGTTGGCCGTGAAGTGCGAGAACTTGACGAGCGGCGAGAGCGCGTTGTACGCCTGGAACGCGCCGGAGATCCGGCGGCTCTGCGCGGCGGCGAGCGGGCGGAGCGCCAGCGGCGAGTAAGCCCCCAGGTAGGAGCTCAGCACGCGCGCGCACAGCGCGTCCCCGAAGTACGCCGCGACGCGCTCGGGCGATGACCCGAACGGCGACGCCATCTCGGCGATCTCCGGCAGCAGGTCCCTCGCCTCCGGCAGCTGGTCCATCGCCACCGCCTCGGCGCACCTGAGCAACAGATTAAGCAACCGCAGCCCCCGAGTCTCCGCCGCCGCCGCCTCCTCCTTCTCCTCCCCCGCCGCCACCACCACCAATCCCTGCTTTCCCTCAGCTGCCAGCCGCTTCCCCCGCGCCCGCTCCCCTTCCTCCTCGTCGGTCGCCCGCTTCGCCTTCATCGCTGCCGCTTCGGCGCCGGGGGCACGCGACAGGACGCCCTGGAGCATCACGTCAGCCCGCCAATAATTTTCCGGTGACCCCGTGGCAACAAGCAACAGCGGATAGCCGGAGAGCTGATGATAACGCTAGCGCCTAGCGGGAGAGACACTGTGATAGCGGGTCGCCGTTAGCGTTGGACGCTGGCGCGCGCGGCCGCCTGTGGCGTTTGTCGGGTTGCTGGTAGCCGCTGGCGTCCTGTAGCGGGCGGCGCCCAGGCAGAGGGAATCAAAGGACGGGGCCGCCCGAGCGGGCGCGACTGGTTTTTCTATGCAAAAACACCCGATTTTTTCTAACTATCGCGGGATGGCTCGGCGGGGGTCGGCTCGGCGGCAGCAGGAGGAGGCGGGCGACGTGGGGGAAAGCTGCACGCACGGGGCAGGGGACAGAGACGATGGGGTGAGTTGATGGACAGCATGTGATAATTTGATAGTGGAAGAGACGACGGCCGGTGGCCTGCAGGGAGCGCGAACAGTGCGGGGGACGGGGAGACGGACAAAAACTCCCCCTTGGATACCAGTGATTGATCGGTGGGGCGTCCGCGTCTCTGGTTGCAGCATGCTGCAGCCTTGCCTCCTGCCGATCCCTGTAGAGCCTGGCCGTTGCCTGGTTGGTCTTCTGCGATAAGAAGGTTGTGTACTTGTGCTGGGTTTTTACCAGCGTCGTTGATGATGTTGCTATCTCCTTGGCCCCGTGAGCCGCTCGGTTTTTGTACTGAGTACTGACTGGCTATCACTGTGCGGTGCATGTTGCCACAGGAAAAGACGGTGTGCGGCGTCGGCGGATCGGCGCTGTCAATCCAAATGGGATGGACAAACGACGAGAGTACGTTTCGGGCAACGGTGAAACCGTGGTCCGTGAGAGGGACTAAGGAGCAGTGAATTCAAATGGGCCTGTGTGATATTTTGGGCTGGATTTCTAATTTCAAAGTTCATTTTACGTCCCTCAACTATGTGTCCACAAAATCAGTTATAGAACGTCTTCTATCTATTAAAACCAGTATAAATTGAGTCTCTCGGTGTTTTAGTCGACGGTTTTCTCCTACGTAGCGCCTATATGGCACGTTGGAAAGTGGTTTTGTTCTACGTGGCACATTAACTTAGCGTGTAGAAACTGAGTCATATTAAAAAAAAAATTATAGAGCCGACTTGTCAGTTAGCCCTCTCTCTCCATCCCCTCCCTCTCTCTTCCTATTCCCCGGGCTCAGCTGCTTCCGGCCCCTCCCCCACTTGCCCCTTCATGGCAGCAGCAGTCGCGAACGCCGGTCATCATCTATGAAGCCTCCCCCAAGGTCATCCACACCAGGCCCAACGAGTTCATGGCGCTCGTCGAGCGCCTCACCGGCTCGGGCTGGCGTTGGCTTTGACACTAAGCCCTTCGCCGCGCTGTCGCCGCAGTTCCATCAGCAGCAGCAGGAGTTCCTCCTCTTCCCGACCGCCGTGCTCTCGCCGGCCGCGAGGTACACCACCATCGAGAGGTCTGTCTGCCCGCTGCCCCCCTCCGCGCCATCGTTCGTGCAGTACTACGCCGCGCCACCAACCTCATCCTGTTGGATGTCGACGACGACACCTTCACAGCATCCCTCGGCCCTGTCCACCGCCCGGGTGTCCTCTCCCTAGTCCCCTCCGCGCGCGCCGCTGGCTGCATCATTTGGCCTATTCTCGCCTCTCGACCCCGCCTCTCTCTCCTCGCTCAGCGAGCTCGGCCCTTCCTCCATTCCACCGACGCCCGCGACGCTCCGACACCGTTCGCGCTAAGCCTGTGCAGTCTGCTGCTGTCCACACCCACCATGGCATCGCCGGATCTGCTTCCCTGGCCCCGTTCGATGTAAATCTGGCGCGACGAAGGGGTGGTCGAGACGGCGGGGAAAAGGCAGCCATACCAGTGCGATGAGCAACTCGTCAAGGTCCTTGCCGTCGCCCTCACGCGGTGTCGCTGATGTGCAACTCGAAGCCACCACCACCCTGGGTTGCTGTCGGAGCTCGAGCTTGCCGCCGAGGTAGGGAGAAAAGATGGGAGAGAGATGGGCAGAGGAAGAACAGACAAGCTGATATGTGGGCTCCACGTATTTGTTTTAATTTTTGTTTTCATTGGCACATAAACGTCACATCAACATCAAATGTGATGATAACCAAGTCAATCATGTCATGTAAGCACCACATCAACTGAAACCACTCTTAAAATCGCTAAGAGACTTGATTTATACTGATTTTAGAATTTAGGGAACATTCTATACTCGGTTTTGTAATTAAAAACCGTGAATAAAACTCGATCTATAGGAGGGATTTAAAGCGAACTTTTTCATCGGCCGAATATACATGCACATCAACAGTTGAAATCGTAGTCCGGCCCATAAGTTAATCGGTCCAACTGGAAACTCATACTGGATCAGCTCCAGTCTCATGGTGTTCGACTGTTCGTTAGCGAGGAGAGTCTAGGGAGGACGAGATCGCGGGACGGGAGCGCCGATTCCCCACCGATCGGGCGGTTCCGATGAGCAGGAGCGGCGGCGGCGGCGGCGGGCGGCACGAGCCCGAGGCCTACTCAGCGGCGGCCGTGCACGTCCCGGGGCCCTGCGCCTCGTCGCAACGGGCGCTGGCCGAGTGCCACCGCCGCGCGGCTCGCGGCCCGCTGAAGGCGGAGGTGCTGTGCCGGCACCTCAACCGGGCGCTGGCCGAGTGCCTGGTGACCTCCTGCTGCCCCAGGGAGACGGAGGCGGTCCGCACCCTCTGCGGTAGCGCCGGCACTGCGCTCAAGCGCTCCCAGTGCCAGCGCGCGCGCATCGACCTCTCCCTCTGCCTCGAGGCGCATCAGGAGCCGTGATGTGGCCCATGACTGCCAATGGAGCATACTCCGGTATAATTGATACGATTCCGATGACTAAGACTCATTGTTCTACACTTTTTAGGTGGATTCACTGATTTTGCAAAAATGTGATCTGGTTCTGGAATCCCCTTTTTGTATGCTGGTGTACTAGCAGTTAGTAGTGTTGAATGCGCAGAGTACATAGTGAGATAAGGAACAAAAGGAGGTTCTAGCTATCTTTAGTGCAAGATACATCCTTAATTGTTTGTGATCACCAAATGCTAATAAATACAAGATTACCTTGCATAGAAGAATATAAGATTTTACGTGTCTATTCATGTCGGTGTCATAATGTTTTGTACAAAGTCTCTGTGTGAAATAGTAACTGTAGCAACTCAAAGATTATATCTAATTTTCTCCAAGTGATACTAAAACATGGTATATCCTTTAAGTTTGAATGTCTTACATCGTAATTCTGCAATAACTGGTTACGATTACCCCTAATCTCCCTATAAACTAAGATTGAGATATTTCTTTGTTAGTTCAAATGTCCAATGCTTTTACAGTTTTACACTTAACTCACAGAGATCTCTGATCTGATAAGTGTTTTTGATTGTTGATCTGTGAAATTGTCAGTTAACTTTCAAAGGAGTAGATTTTTTTTACCCAAAAAGCCAGATGGCTAGTTCAACCATGAAAAGAGTGTATTGCGGCACATCATTCTGCATTTACAAAATGTAAAGCAATTTCAAGCAAGGGCACTAAAAATCATGATTACCTTGATTGTATGACAGTTGTATTTGAGAACATTTGGGGTTCATAGTGACGTCAATGATGTTCTAGTTGACTAGAAAATTATTGCTGATGTTGCAGAGGTTAGAGATAGCCATTGAAACTTTCAGAAGGTAAAAGGTGTATGTTGCATATGCAACTCTAAAACAACCGAAGAATAAACTGCTGTGTTTAGCTGCTCATGTGTCAATGAGTTATGATTAGTTTTGACTGAAATAAGAAGTTTATGAGTTCAGCATTAGCTATGTCAGTCGTCTACCTCACGTATGGGGTGGTGGGGGTGACATGGTGGCTCAAGTTAGTGACATAGCAAGGATGAGAGTCACTCTGAGCTCTAGGTTAGTAGGGTGAGAAGTTGGAGCAAATACCCCCAGCAAATAGAAGCAACAAACATGATAGTAAAATAAATCTGTTGGTTTCCTACAACTATGCTTACCAACAATTGTTGATAGGCACAACATCGTTGTTTAAGCATGGCCTTCTGTCTTCCGCAGATTTCGAAAATTTTAGCTGAATTTAATTTCTACGTGAGTAGTGTACGTATATCCTGTGTTAAATACTATTATGTCTTCTGCTAAATTTGTTAGTCTTGATGTGATTGGTGTATCTGGATGTGTACAAATCCACCTTTGTTTTTTTGGTTATATTTGTAAATTTGGACGTTGTTGATCATCGGTTTATTCAAGCCAAGTTCAGTTTTTTTTTGTTTTCTCTTAACCTGCCAGTCCGTGTACTTGGTCATCTGTTGTTAACCTATTTTTTCCCCTTGAGAAGTGTAGTTATGAAAACCTTCGATTGTACACACTTTCCGCGGTAGTGTGGCTACAATGGTGTATCTTCAGTTGAAACTCTAGCCCTCGGCGGTAGAGAGAATTGCTTGGGGGATTCTTCTTTTTTCTCAGTTACTGGGAAAAAAACTGAAACGCATTGTGATATGAGTTAGCACCATCACTGCACTTGTTTGCACCTAGCAAACGTATGTGCCTAAAACTCTTTTGGACTTCTGCCATTTAGAATTGTAGGAGCAACATCCTTCAGAAAGGCTATATGGGTTTGGGCATTGGCCAGGCCAAAACCCAATCCGTTCCCATTTCTACGTGGCTTCTATCTGAACCACCTCAGGTTCTACCCTGCCTGTGCCGGTGTGCCCTCCCCACTGCGACGCGGGCGACGAAGAAGATGCACCGGCTTCCTCTGGCCTCACGGCCACCACGGCCGCATCACACGGCCGCGGCTCACCGCGCTCCTCAGAGCAGGATGGCGTGCTGCAGCAGCCTAAAGCAGGCGGCGCGCCCTTGCGGCCCGCCGTCATTTGCCTCCCTTGCCGTTGCTGCGTCGGCGGCGGCGGAGCGCGCGGCCACGCCGCTCTTGGCCGCGGCGGCTCTCCTCCTTTCTGCCGCGTCTCCTGGCTTCCCTACTGCTACGCCACCAGGTTAATCTTCTTTTCCAAACGTTTAAGATGCGCAGAAGCTAGTTTCACTTAAGACGTTAATCCATTGGAAAAATCAGGAGAGGAACACAAGTACTCTGAGTTTACACCGATACACGAGCATGATTATGCTGAATAACCAAGGAGAAATTTGGTGTAGAATAATTAAGAAGAAAATATGAGGAGAATTGAACATGAGACAAGGTTGAAACCACGCAGCCCTGCCACTGCACTAACAAGTGCATTTTCAAGCATGATTACCATATTGCTGAACTTTGCACGTTTCAATCATGTTGTTGTTAATTGGAACCCAATCTGATTGGCCTGTTTCCTCATTGTTGCAGCGTTTGCCCAATCCGACGGTGCAGCGCTGTTCCGGAAGGCATGCATCGGCTGCCATGATATGGGGGGAAATATCCTGCAGCCGGTGAGCTTCTGAAACCCTTACTCAACGTCTCGATGCAAATTTCAAGTTCTTTCCCGTTTTCTTTCGCCATTGTTTGTTCTCAGCTTAGCTGATTTGTCATGTACAGGGTGCCACTCTTTTCATGAACGATCTCGAGAGGTATGTATGCTCTTGTACTTTGGCTGCTCATTCTTGGATTGGATCGAGGCAAAATTACCGGTAAATATTCTGCAGAAATGGTGTTGCCACGGAGGACGAACTTTACAACATAACGTACTACGGGAAGGGAAGGATGCCGGTGAGTAATTTCTTACTAGTTGTTGCCATGATGATGTTCGAGTAGCAGAAATTAGAGCACTAGGGCTGTGTTAGGGCTGCGTTTGAGATAGTTTTTTCTTTAAATTATTTACACGAATTGTTTTTTATTAACGCGATAAATTAATATTTTAAAAAAATGTTCGATTGTGTGTTTGCTGCATTCAGGGCTTCGGAGAGAAATGCACCCCGAGAGGGCAGTGCACCTTTGGACTGCGGCTGGCCGAAGATGATATCAAGCTGCTGGCTGCGTTTGTCAAGTCGCAAGCTGAAAACGGCTGGCCGAAGATCGACGGCGACGGAGATTAATTCACCGACGAAACGAGACGAGAGGCAAACATTGTTCAGTGAATCATTGTACAGTTGTGAGTCTGAAACTGCCACAATCTATAGGATTCCTCAGATACCATTCTTTCCGTAGGTCAGGTTTGCTGTTTGCACTCTGTAATTCAATAAATCCGAGTGGAATTTACACAAATAAAGGGCAGTTTCCCGTGAGATTTTATCATAAAAACATGTGAAATTCCTACAAAAATGTCTTGTCAAGTGTTACATTGGTGGCAAGTCAGCTCTCTGACGGAAGTTGGTAAGGGGGTTGGTGAGGCCGCGCGCGACGGCGACCGCAGCATGGTTGTGGTTTAAACAAGAAGAAAACACGAAGCTTTAGGGAAACGCGCGGTGGCCTGTGTTGTGTGCGTTGCGGGGGGCGAGGTGGGAAGTAGGGGAGGAAAGCGGCGTCGCAGCGCACGGACGCGCGAGCGAGCGAGCGGCAATGTTGCCGCGCTCCCACTCGCACGCGGCGGCGCGGCGGCGCTCAGGCCTGGGCGCGCAGCTCTGCGCCGTGGTGGCGGCGCTCCTCCTGCTCGTGTCCCTGGCCGTCCTCCACTCCCGACTCTCCTCCTCTTCCTCCCCGTTCCCCCACTCCTCCTCCACCGGCGACGCGGCGGCCTCCAACTCCTCCGCCCTCGTCGAGGACGAGGACGACGGTGCCGCGGTGCTCGACCCAACTGTCACGATTACGGCAACCACCACCACTACGACGGCCGCCGTCGATTCCACCACCGAGGGCGGCTCCATCTCCAACCCTGAGGACGATCCCATCGACGAGCTCGACGTGCTCGACGAGGACTCCGCCTCCGGCTTAGGTGCGGCCGATGAGATTCCCGCCTCCTCCTCCGCTTCGTCCCTCGTTTGGGACCACGCCGCCGGCGTCGCCCGCCTGCCCTTCCGCCTCCCCGCCGCCGGCGACCCCCTACCGGCGGGGTTACCTCACCACGAGCCCTCGCACCGGATCACCGCCGCCGCCTTCGGATCCGACGACGAGCCGGTGGATCTGGAGCTACGGGTGGAGATCTCGTCCATCGCCGGCGTCGAGGATGCGTTGCTCCTGAAGCCTGCCTCCGCCGCTGCCGAGACGCGCCTCCGCGCTGGGTGGGCTCGGTGGCTGGAGGGGAAGGCCGACTACCTCCGGCGCGATCGGATGCTGCGGTCCAACCTAGAATTTCTCAATCCGCGCAACCACCCGCTGCTTCAGGACCCGGACAGTCCCGGTCTTACCTCTCTCACCCGCGGCGACCGCATGGTTTATCGGATGCTTCTCGCCGAGATAGAGAAGGCTGCTTCCAAAAATTTTGAGCGGCGGAGCCTGCAATCGTCTGATAGTAAGCAGGGAGTGGGAGCAGAGAAGGAACAGCAGAGGAGGTGGGGATACTACCCGGGCATTGATCCACATTTGGGCTTCTCTGAGTTCATGGAGAAATTTTTTGAGCATGGGAAATGCTCCATGAGGGTGTTCATGGTGTGGAACAGCCCACAGTGGGCATATGGCGTGCGGCACCAGAGTGGGCTGGAGAGCCTACTGTGGCAACACCCAGAAGCTTGTGTCGTCATTCTGTCGGAAACACTGGAGCTGGAGTTCTTCCAGGAGTTTGTGAAGGAAGGGTATGTGTCTGTACTGCTCATTCTCTGTCTCTTCTTAAGGGTAGTATTTGATTAATCAATATTGCTAAGTTTACTATCTAACACTAATTAACAAAGAAATGAATTTATGCTTCTGATCTAAATCCTGAAATGATATGATTGTTATCATATAAAATCCAGGATTACTATTTAGTGTTTGAGGTATTGCATACTATTAATATTGGCTACATTAGTAATGAAACCAGCAAAAACGTTATTCTTTTACCTAGTAGTTTCTTTCTGGAGTCTTTTCTTATTGACACACGAAGTGAGATCTTATCAAGTCATGGGGCCTGATATGTATTCCAGGTTGACTTAATTTAACAATTTTGAAATTGTACAAATGGTTCTCATAGAAGTAGAGCCTAGATGTTTCCTTGCCATTTCAGTGTCTGAAATCTTACTGTCAAATTTCAAAGGTAGATATAGACAACCAAGCTATTGTATCACATGCTCTAGTTATTGTTTAGATATAGACAACCAAGCTATTGTATCACATGCTCTAGTTATTGTTTAACATACACTACGAATTTCACATGATAATGAATTGATGTCTCTTTGAACGAGTCTTAGTTTTTTGGAGGTGAACATTTACATATGTGGATATTCAATAAAGCAAGTAACGTCAAGTTTTGAATCAACTTAAAATTTCCACTACCAGAATTCTCCTCTCAATGACCAGTGGCCAATGGTGGCTATGAAACCTTATATTGTAGTTGCCATTTGAACTCTCCCTTGAAGCCATTGCATTGTCAGTGGCATTTAGAACTGAATTCTATAATTTTTTCCTGATTTGTGATTGATTTTGTTCATTTGCTGCCACCCTTTGCTTTGAAAGTCTTTACTTCTGATAACTAAACTTCTAATAACTAAACTGTCCTACTCTCTATGTTGCATCAGAAAATGTTTTCAGCTAAGTCCATACAGCAAGAGTTATCTATTCGCCCCCCCTCCCCAAACACCTACCCACTCCACCCCATTGTTTTTGCTCCTCTATAACCTTCTGTCCAGTGTCATAAGGTCATCTGCAGTCCAGTAAGTGACAGTCTGACATACTGAACGTTCAAGAGCTACAACATCATGATTACTGTCTTGCTCCTGCCTCAACATAAATTGCTCAAGTTATTTATAACCCTGTAAATTTTATAATACGAAGATCCATTTATTTTAACATTTCCTTTTGTTATTTGTGGATGTGGGAATGCTACTTGTTTATATATTTGTAGTACTAGGTACTGGAGCCAAATCATGTGGTCACTTGGTGTCATCTTAAATCATAGATATTTTTCTACTGCAACTATTCATTTAGTGTTATATTTGAACTTCAAATTTACATTCTAGAAGCAGCTTCTATTTACTTTTTATAACAGCTAATGCAATAACTTGCATGTGACTGATTTCCCCTTGCAGATACAAAGTTGCAGTTGCGTTGCCGAATCTTGATGAACTTTTGGAGGGTAGTGTAACCCATGATTTCGTATCAGTTTGGAATGAATGGCGGAAAACAAAATACTACCCCTTGCATTACAGTGAGCTAGTACGCCTTGCTGCTCTTTACAAGTAAGACAAGAAAGGACCAAACATGTTTAGTTACATGTGGTTAACTTTACTTTTTACAATCTATTAAAACATAAAAGAGTATAGGGAGATATTCATATACCTTCTTGAAAAATAAAATCTAATATAGTAATATATCCACATAAATGAATCTCTTGCCAAAGGAGTGATGGTCGATACCACTGAACAAAGATGAGCAGCTTTCTGCTGAATTTAGTATTCTGAATTGTAAGATATAAATTCATATGGCTTTAAAAGTCTAACTAGCATAAGTGACCATCACAACACAAATATAGTCACCACTCAGCACTCGCCAACAGATTCAGATATTTAATTGCTTACAAATAGCCAAAGACAAATTAACATTCCTACTGAATTGCTATACTTCCTTCACAAGTAAACATTCAGCTAAACACAGCATAAACATCTAACTAAGAGATGTACTATGCTCTTTCATTAGTGATCACTTTAGAATTTTTCTGGAGCAAACTTGAGCTCTCTAAATGGATTCTCAGTTCTGCTGAGCTAGATCAGCATTTTGTTTTTGTGCTGCCATGAAAACAATTGAGTAGTTGACATAACATCAAAATGAGGAATTTTCACTTTCACATATGAACAAACGATAAATGATACAAAAACCGTGGTGAGGTTTAAATGCCAGTATCATTCTTCCTGTCAACAAAGAAAAAGATTGACAGCAAGTCAGCAAATATTATTAGATTTTCTTCAAAAAAATTTTATTTTCGTCATACTTTGTTATTACTAGACGAATAGTTTGCAAAGCCATATACTTGAATTTTAATTGGTTATATATTGCTATTTCATCTGAACACAAACGTAGTGATGAATACAGTTTTAGTTCCTTATCTTTTTTGAATAGGACTATTGTTGACTTGCGCCTTTGTGCCCTATCTGCAGATATGGTGGGATATACCTTGACTCTGATGTTGTTGTACTTAAACCTTTAAACACACTCCGGAATTCTATTGGTGTTGTCAAACAAGTTTTTGGAAATTCCAGTTTTAGTGGTGCTGTATTAGCATTTGAAAAGCACAGGTAATACTATTATATGGTTTTCTTCATTGTAACTGTTTTTCACTTTCCTTCTGGACATCTTGGTTAAAATGATGTGCAGTGCTTTTCTGCATTGCAAATTGGACGTTGATTTAATCAGTTACCCGTCAAGGGCTGGCTTAGCAAGCCCACTAATCAAGAGCAGTGTGCTGAAAACTTCGTTGAAAGGACAAGTGTATTACTACCGGAATTTTCCATTAAACTAGTAACATGCCCGTGCATTGCAAGGGGCCATCCCACTGGGAATGGGCTTCACGGCCCTTATGGCTGGAGATGGGCTGGTCTCATACATTGCAACGGGACCATACTACTGGGAGCTGCACAATTATTATTACTGGGAATGGGCTGGTCTCTCGGTTTTTGCTCTCGCTCTGCGCACAGGCGGTGGGAGGAGGGACGGAAGGAGGATGACTCTCCTTTTACAGTAGTAGAGAAATTACAATCAAATTACATGAGAGGGCTGGTGATGTATTAGCCGGGCATTACCAAATAATTGGTCTTTTTAGTTTTGTTTGATAAATTAATGCAATTTAATTGGAAGCACAAGTAACTACTGCTATCCAATACTCCCTCCATCTATAAATATAAGGATTTTGGGCACTTTTGGAGAGATTAAGGAAGAAGAAAAAAAAATACTATGATGCCCCTCGTCAAATGAGGGGTTGGAGGTTGGGAGGGTGGTTGGGGGTAAAATGGGAAGAAGATTGAATGAGAGGTGATTGATGGGACAAGTAATACTCCAAAATCTCTTATATCTGTGGACGAAGGATGAGCCCTAAAATCCCTTATATTTGCGGACGGAGGAAATAGCCAACACACAGATCAAATGCACTATATTTTAGTGTTTTGTTTATTTTAAGGGGAAAAATGTAAAAAAAGTGTTGCTGCTGTTATTTTGGTCTGTTCCTTTGGTAACAGTTGTACTACGAATTAGTATATAGATCACGAATGAGATTCTATAAGTACCATTTTCTGTATTTTGTGAATTCTTTGAAAAGTCAAGGAAGTGATGGCTATAAGTAACTAGTTCTCTCAAGGTTTACACAGCATCTTAGTTTCCTTTTGTTGACTATTGCTTTGCAGGTGTTCATATATGATTATGTATAACTATTATTATCTCAGCAATTATGTATTTTTCACCTAGATTATGTTAATTGCAGCCCTTTCTTAGCAGAGTGCCTGAAGGAATTTTATTCAACATATGATGATAAACTCTTGCAGTGGAATGGTGCTGAACTTATGACAAGAGTAATCAGAAACATGTCTGGCCAAGCAGATCAAAATAGTGGGCATCTTGACATAAAGTTTGAACCCTCCGTTGCATTTTATCCTATAAGTTCTACAGATATTACAAGGTATGCTGAACTAGTTTTTTTTTTCAGTTTTACCTTTTGAAGCGATATTCATTATTAAGTTTTACACTTGTTTGTTGGTATTTGAAAGTTCCATCTTGACTTCTCAAGCCGCAAGGTGAACTCTTCAGACTGGAATGTTTCATTTTAAGATAAAATTACACCATAGAGGGCATAGATTCTAGGAGTTTGAGGCAACATCATGTTTATACATTAGATCTAAACTTGTTTAAGTTACTCATGCCATGTCCAAAATAGATTAGGGGGTATTTTTCTCTGACATGTTACGAAGATGCTTGCAAATGTGGAAAGAAATGTGAATAGGTTGTACAGGTAGGGTGGTATTCCGGACAAAAAAGAATACTATGAAGCAGATGCCTTACCGTATGCCTTCATAAGGTTGTCATTGTTACAGTGATGAGCAGATGCATTGCACTTTGTCACCATGCCATCACATGTTAACCACCATTGAGAGATGCCCATGCCAAACCTGGACCTTTTTTAATCCTCTTTTCATCTATTTCTATTGGCTCTTGCCTGTAATATGCTGTTTCTTTTCCCCTTCAACCGTTTCAAAACCCTCTTGGGTGGTCATCAAACACCTCTGTCATGGCCACCTCTCACCAGATTATAGTGCTTCTCTCAGTTCCTTTCAGAAGTTTTGCTTTGATTCTTGTTTCAATTGCCAGTTAGTGTTACCTGCATTACAGTGGTCCTTGAACTGAATTGAACCAAGCGATTGAACCCAGGATTTGAACTAAATTTAACAAATTAAACTAAACTGGACAGCTCAATTTAATCAACTACAACTTGATTTCCTAGCGGTACACAAGTCAACACAGGCAGCCTCACAGCAAAGCCAATGGTGCATCAAATTCATGGAGCGCGTCTTGTAAATCTGCAGACCGTGGAGCTTGTGTTGGTGGGTCAAGCTCTCCCTCCCCATCATCACGGCCGTAGTGGCTTCACTGGATGCTCTCTGTCCCTTACTGCAGGAGAGGACCACCCTGAAGTGCTGCAGCATCGCCTCCACGATCATGCTTTTTGCTTGCTGACAGACCAGACTTGATCTGCATTTCTTCGTGCCACGGTAGCATTGTTGAAGATGGCCTTCTTCTTGACTCTCATACTTGGACTTGAGGTTTCTGCTGTGGGCTATAGATTGCGACAGTATTGACGGAGTGCCAAGTATGAGCATTTTTTGAAGTTCTTGGGCCTAGAGCACTCGCCTTGCAAGTTGAACTGTTGAAGGACCAATCGTGCACTTAAAAAATAAAACTCAACTCTATTCACTAGCCAAATTCAACCTATGAACTAGATGCACTTTAAGCCTCTTAAAAGTCAACCATTTACATATATTTGTTGTTTAAGTAATTGTTGACTCTTCAGATATGTGTGGCTACAAATTTACAATATGCATACTCATTGTGATGTTCATATACTGCAGGTACTTTTCAGAAGCAGATAACACAATTGAAAGAGTACAACATGATGCTCTGTTTTCTAGGATTGTAAATGAGTCTACTACTTTCCACCTCTGGAACAGCGTTACTTCTTCGCTGGTTCCTGAATCCAACAGTCTTGTTGAGAGAATCCTTAACCGTTACTGTCTCCATTGCCTTGATGTTTTATAGTTTGTAGCGGCTTGAAGTTCTCACGAAGAGCTTCATTTTGGGTTAGAATACATATACAGAAGAAATTCATGAGTTCAATGGGCGACAATATGGCTAGTGGTATATTGTTGAATTTTGCCCAAAAATTAGTGGGGGGATAAAATGGTGGCATTGTAGATATATATTCTTTTCAACTGGGCTGCACTGTTGGTTCTACAAGCATGTACAATTGTGTTAACCTAACTAGCCGTTTTGTCACAGGTTGACAGCAAATTTGCTTACTGGAAACACTCAACTCAACAACTAGAGGCATTTGGAAACTGAGCTGTTTAACTAGTTGATTCCACCTTTGTGCCATCTGTAGCTATCTTACTTTCTAACTTGCGCATATCATTATCTAACGAACAATTCTTATTTGCAACTTGAGCAATTGTTTGCGTACAAAAAATTATATCAAATGTTCTGAATGGTAAGAGTGGAGAAATTTTACGGTCTTTAAAAAGTACTTAAAGGTACAAACCTCTTGACGTATGAGGTAAAAATATGATAACTCCTTGGATTTTTTGAAGGACCGTAAAATTTTCCTACCGTGTTAGCTCACTGCAGCTTCCTCCTCTTGTAGCTGACCATCACCTTCCCGTTGGGCCCCGGCATGACGACATTCCAGTCCATCTCCGGGAACGGCGACATGAGCTCCAGCTGGAAGTTCCTCAGCAGGTGGCTCCAGATCACCTTGATCTGCATGTACGCGAATGCGTCGCTGATGCAGGCGTGCCGGCCGCCGCCAAATGCCGTGTACGCGAGGTCGGCGCCGTACGCCCTTTCCTTCTTCCTCTCGCGGCCGAACCGCCTCGGCGTCCTCGTAAACGTGTGGCTGTTGTGGACCACCACCGGGCTCGCCACCATGTGCTCTGCCAGGACCTCGTACTCGGCGCCGCCGTCCCTGGCCCGCACGACGAAGCTCCGGCGCGCGTGGCGGAGCAGCATCAGAGTCGATGGCTGGAGCCGCAGGGTCTCCTTGACGCAGCGGTGCAGGTGGCCATCTACTGCAGGGCGTCGTGGTAGATGATGCGGCCACGGTGGCGCTGTCAGACGAGCTCCTCCTGCTCCCGCACGGTGCGCACTGCTCCAGACATCCGTTACGGATTAACTATCACGGGTTACAGATGTGAGGTTATTTTTAACGATTATAATTGTAACCTATCATAAATAAAAATAAACAAGGATGGTTATAACCATGACTTGTGACGGATCATAACTACCACCTATCATACATAATACATAATAGTTACGATCCGTTAGATAATAAAAAATTAAATTTTTAAATTTTTTAAACGATCTTAGATAGAGACGTATCATATATCAAAGTTATATATATCGACTGGATCTACAACTTTATAATTGATAATATTTTCATTTGAGATTATTTAACTGCTTGAATATGGATTATAAGTGATGAGATCTATTTTGAAAAACAAAATTTTGAATTTTTCAAACAACCTCGGATGTAGACATGCTCTATATTAAAGTTGTAGAGCACAACGAGATCTAAAATTTTATAATTGACAATAGTTTTTATTTGATATCATTTACATGTCCAAATATACATTATAACATGAGATCTATTTTAAAAAACAAAATTTTGAATTCTTTAAACGACCTTGGATGGAGATATCTCCTATATAAAAGTTGTGAATCACGATGAGACCTATAATTTCATAGTTAATAACCTTTTTATTTAAAGTCACATAAAATATCAAATACATGTTACATGATTCGAAAAAAAACCATAAAAAATAGCATAAAAAAATATTCAACATATACTCTATAAATAAATTAATAAGAATATAGAGATCTCGAGTTTGAATTCCATCTACCACATGCTCGTTGTGGCCGTCCTTATAGCTGGCGTGGATGAGGCACTGCAGCATATCGTTGTGGCTGGCTCGGCCGCTGCCACTGCTCCTGCGGGACCTGACGATGTCCGTGAATATCTCGTCGAACCTGGCGCGCGCCCTATCTTGCCGGCAGTGCGTGGGGATCGGGAGGTACGGAAGCACGACGGTGACGAGGCGCATGCTGTCGTTGAGCTCACGGAGGAGCGTCGGGACCTCGCCGAACATCTTCGCCCGGACCTCCTCCCTGAACAGACCCCTGCTGGCAATGAGCGTCACGACGTGCTCTAGCTCGTGCTTTAGATCGACCACCCCCGATCGCTCCCATCTCCCAAAGAATTCCTGCACAGTATAGACCAGTGGCAGAGCGAGCAAACTTTTAGAACCCGGATAAATCTAACTTCAATGAGCGTTTAATATGAATATACTATTTTTCAATCTCCGCAATTGTACTACAATTCTGCCACGTGTTTGCCGGTTAGCCCAAGTGGTGCCCAGGATCACATGACGGTGAATCCGCCACTGGTATAGACCATGTCATCATATCGGTGTATGCCTTTCGTTTCACAACATGTTTAACTGAGATATACCAATTGGTCTTAGTCTAATGTTATGTTTGAGACAGATATATGTAAAACAATAATAGTAGTAGAATAGCAAAATAAAAAAAAAACAAATCAATAAGATGAACTACTCTATTCGATCCAAATAGTTATAAAAAATAATGGTTAGATAATATTATTGTGTCATATACTCATATATCCTTCCACAACATGTAAAAGTTAGAAACCGTCTATTAGTTAAACGTTTGAAAAAAATAAATCGATTACAGTTGCATATATTTATAGTTTCATAAATTTATAACTAAAGTTACGAGTTAGATACAGTTGTATATATTTATAACTGAATTGCACAAATTTATAACTAAAGTTACGTGTGTAGGCGAAATAGGACAGGGGGTCCCACATGCCCTGGGGACGCGTGGGTCTTCAGCCACGTCAGCTCCACCAGGGTCCACAATCTACACCAGTGATAGCCGACTACGGTTATTCTCCAGCTAAGAACCTAGAGCCCGGGAACCACCTGGTCCCGAGTGGTTCTCCCCCGACTAGCCCCCGGTCCCGGGAGCCGACTGCCCCGGCCTCGGGCCCCGGGTGCCGACTGCCTCGGTCCCGAGTCCCGGGTGCCGACGGGGGACTCGGCTTGTCCCGACTGAGGCGATCGGCATCGGCTTCCCCCGGCGGCATCGGCACCTCCCGAGTTGATCGGCTACGGCTTCTCCTGAGTGCCTCTCCTGGATCGGCTTCTTCAGTAGACGGCACCGGCTGACCAACTACCCACATTAACGATGAGGCGACGAGACACGCCTGTCGCCCGCTCCTGTGCAGTCAGAACCTTTTTGACTACGGAGGCTCCTTTCACTGTGCAATCGCCGTTCACAGTCAGAGCCTTTTGACTTGAGGCGTGCGCCATCACGTCTCCCCGCTCCGTCGACCAGACGACCCATCACATCCTCACCACTCTACCGCCCGCTGCATACCTGCTCCGGCATGGGCACAGCAGGCGGGGAGGTGAGCGACCAGACGCTCCACCGACTCCGGCATAGGCTTTGCAGACGGACGGGGGCGACGGGACATTCCTCCAACTCCGGCATGGGCATCGCAGGCGGAGGGGAGGACCGGAGAACTCTCCAGAATCTCCCTCTCTCTCTCCCTCTGCGCATATGCAAGCTCGGCACTGTGGACTCCCCTGGGCTCTATAAAGGAGGATCCATGCCGTAGACGAAGGAGGGCAGCTGAAGCTCCGGCCTTAGACAACAGAGATCTCCTTCTCCTTCCTCGAGTCCGGTCGCTGGTAGAACGACCGACGCCATCTCCGGGTTCCCGGTGAGCTTCCGAGCTCCCGGGGTCCTCCTTGTAAACTCCGATCCACATTCATCTCTCTCTCTCTCATAGCCCAAAACACAGGAGTAGGGTATTACGCTCCGGTGGCCCGAACCTGTATAAATCCCCCCGTCTCTTCTGTGCGCCGCGGTTCTTCGCCTTCCGGACTGTCGATCTATCTCCCGCGTGGTCACGACAGATCGGACGGTCCGGACCCGATTAGGACGGTCCGGACCTTTCTGTCTCCAGCTCGGGCCCCTCTGCTTCTATCCCGAGCGCTGATTCATCTTCTTCCACCCGAAGCCGGCTTCGCCTGAGAACTACTCCCCTGGCCGAATCTCAAAAGGGGGGTCTTCCGACTTCCCGCCGTCGAGGTTTAATCCTCCGACAGCTGGCGCGCCAAGTAGGGGGAGTTTCCTTTTCAGGTGATACGCCGGCGCCTTCGGCACCGACACCCTCCATGGCAGGGGGTCACCGACCGCGGGACTCGGACGAGGAGTCAGGCGGTTTCACCCCGCCGGACAATGTTAGCCCTGTGACGAGTCCGCCGCATCCCCCTTCATCTTCCCGAGGGCACGCGGCCCGTACCTGACGGACCAGGCGTGCCCCGCAGCGGCCAGTTCCCGCAGCCTCGGCCCCTTCCCTCGCAGAGGGGGCCGGCAGGTGCCCCGCCGGGTCTGCCGCGGCTTCGTCCATGAGGCGCGAACAGGCGCGCCGCACCACGGCGCGCCGTGAACTCGACTTCCAGACGGCGACGCCGCAAGGAGCCCTCCTCGCCGCAGGAGCCCTCCTGCGCCACCCCCCGGTTTTTACCGGGGGCGGAGGCCGGGAGCGGGAGTGGCTGGATGAGGTCGCCAACCTGATAAGCGCGGCCCATCGCGGGGTCGCCACAGACAGCCAGGCAGGGGCCGGGAGCACCGGCCGCACGGCTTCTAGTGCGAGCCGGCCTACTGCCCCGAACCGGAACCAAGCCCGGGGCACTCCACCTCGCTTCGCGCCCGGGGCCAACAAGAGCCCTGGCGATCTCCGTACCCGGTTAAACCGGATGCGGGACCAAGAGGACGCCCGGGTCACATTGGAGCGACAGCGCGAACGGCGCACTGACGCCGCCAAGCACTCCGAGGCCCAGGCCTCCAGCTCCAACTTGCCGACGGAGACCCGTTATCCATCGCCCGAGCCCGCGCATTATGGCGGCTCGGGCTGTTTGGCGCTCTCCCCGGGTCTCCGGCAGGTCCTTTGGCCGGCCAGGTTCCGGCCCAACTTGCCGGAGAAATACGACGGCTCCGTCGACCCGGCGGAGTTCTTGCAGATCTATACCACCGCCATCCAGGCGGCGGGCGGCGACGAGAGGGTAATGGCGAATTACTTTCCCGTCGCCCTCAAGGCCCAGGCTCGGTCCTGGATGATGAACCTCCCTGAGGGATCCATCCGCTCGTGGGAGGGTCTTTGCCACCAGTTCGTGGCAAACTTCCAGGGCACCTTCCCGCGCCCCGGCACCGAGGCGGACCTCCATGCCCTGCGTCAAAGCAGGGACGAGACGCTGAGGCGTTTTCTGCAACGCTTCAGCCAGGTCCGTAATACCATCCCTCACATTGCCCCGCACGCGGTCATCCACGCGTTCCGCTCGGGCGTGCGCGACCAGCACATGCTCGAGAAGTTGGGCACCCACGACGTCCAAACCACGGCCGAGCTGTTCGGCCTCGCCGACCGTTGCGCCCGCAAGGAGGAGGCTCGGGCGTGGAACAAACCACGCCCCGAGACTCCCGGCCAGGGCCCCAGTGAGGGCCCCGAGTCCTCACGTTCCGCGTCACGCCGGGACAGGAGGAAGCGCCAGAAGGAGGCGGACGGGAACTTCGCCTTGGCGGCGACGGGCGGCCCCCAGCGCGACATGACCCGCGGGGACGACAATGGCGGCAAGCGGCCAAAGGCCGCGCGAGCGCCGCCCCCACCGGCGGCGGCCCGGAAGTGGTGCTCCGTCCACGAGACGGACCATCACGACCTCACGGAGTGCCGCGCCGTCCAGAACCTGGCGGAGTGCACCAAGAAAATCCAGCAGGAGCGGCGGCAGGCCAAGCCCGCTCCCGATGCGGAACAGCCTCTCGAGTTCCAAGAACCCGAGCATATCGTTGCCACCCTCGACGGCGGGGCGCACGCTCACTCCTCGCGCCGTGGCTTCAAGGCCATGAGGCGCGAGCTGTTGGCCGCCACCCCGGGCCCAGCGACGTCCCGCAAGCTGAAGTGGTCGGGCACCCCGATCACCTTCGGCCCTGCCGACCATCCGGCCCGGGTACCCGGGGAAGGGCAGCTCGCCCTGACTGTCTCCCCCACCATATGTAACGTTAAGGTGGGTCGCGTCCTCGTCGACGGGGGTGCCGCCCTCAACATCCTTTCCGCCGGAGTCTTCGAGAAGCTCAAGGCCCCGGGGACGAAGCTCGTGCCCTCGTTGCCCATTATTGGGATTACGAAGGGCCTGACTTGGCCTCTTGGCCAGGTCTCGTTGCCCGTCACCTTCGGTGACCGCGACAACTTCCGCACCGAGCGCGTCATCTTCGACGTCGCCAAGTGCAATCTCCCATACAACGCGGTGCTTGGGCGCCCCGCGTTGGTAAAGTTCATGGCGGTTACGCACTACGCGTACCTAGCAATGAAGCTCCCGGGCCCCTCGGGCCCGATAACTGTCCTCGGGGACGTGAAGGCCGCCCTCTCATGCGCCGAGCAGCGCGCGGCCGACATCACCCCTACAGCTCCCGACGCGGCGGGCGGCGTGGGACCCTCGCTATCCCGTGCCCCCAAGGCGCGCACTGTCGCCAGCGACGTGGAGCCGATCAAGGAAGTCGCCCTCGGCGACGACCCGTCCCGGACCGTCAGGATTGGCGGATCGCTGGACGAGAAATAGGAAAGCGCGCTCGTCGCCTTCCTTCGGGCAAATTCCAACGTCTTCGCCTGGCAACCGTCGGACATGCCCGGGGTCCCCAGGGAGGTGATAGAGCACCGCTTGGCCGTCCTCGCAGACTCACGCCCGGTGCGGCAGAAAGCACGACGACAGGCCCCCGAGCGCCAAGCCTTCATCCGCGAGGAGATCGATAAGCTTCTTGCGGCCGGCTTCGTGCGCGAGGTCATCCACCCGGAGTGGCTGGCTAACCCAGTCGTCGTCCCCAAGTCTAACGGGAAGCTGCGCATGTGCGTAGACTACACCGACCTCAACAAGGCTTGCCCAAAGGATCCATTCCCTCTGCCACGCATAGATCAGATAGTCGACTCCACCGCGGGGTGCGACCTTTTGTGTTTCCTTGATGCTTATGCAGGATATCATCAAATCCGCATGGCAGAGGAGGATGAGGAAAAAACTTCTTTCATTACCCCCAGGGGGCTTATTGTTATGTGCGCATGCCTTTTGGGTTGAAGAATGCTTGTTCTACTTTCCAACGCGCCGTCCGGGTAACCTTTGAACCACAGCTAGGCCGCAACATGGAGGCCTACGTCGACGATTTGGTGCTGAAGTCGCGCGACCGCGCCACTCTGCTCCACGACCTGGCCGAGACATTCAGCAACCTTCGATGCACGAGGATGAAGCTGAACCCGGACAAGTGCGTCTTCGGGGTCCCGGCCGGCAAGCTCCTCGGGTTCCTTGTGTCCAGCCGCGGCATTGAAGCGAACCCGGAGAAGATAGCGGCCATCGACCGTATGCGTCTCCCGACCAGGCTCCGGGAGGCCCAAAGGTTGACCGGGTGCGTGGCCGCACTCGGTCGCTTCATATCCAGGCTAGGGGAGCGCGCCCTCCCTCTATTCAAGCTTCTCAAGAGCACCGGGCGGTTCGCGTGGACGGAGGAGGCCAATCAAGCCCTCGACGAGCTCAAGAGGTATTTAACTACGCCCCCTGTCCTTGTGGCGCCGGCGCCAGACGAGCCCTTGTTGCTCTACATCGCAGCAACCCCGCAAGTGGTGAGCGCGGCGCTCGTCGTCGAGCGCCCCTTACCTACCAAGGCGCACCGGGGGCATCCGGGTCCCGGGCCCACGTGTGCTCCTGGTGGCAAGAATTCGCTCCCTCCCAAAGGAGCCGAGCCCGAGCTCCCGGTCCCTACCAGGCCGGGATCCGGGAGCACGCAGCAGAGGCCGGTGTACTTCGTCAGCGAAGTACTCCGCGATGCCAAATCGCGCTATCCTCAGGCGCAAAAAATGCTCTACGCCGTTCTCGTCGCGTCCAGGAAGCTCCGCCACTACTTCCAGGCGCACAAGGTATCGGTCGTCACCTCTTTCCCCCTCGGGCAAATATTGCATAACCGGGAGGGGACAGGCCGCGTGGCCAAGTGGGCGGTCGAGCTCGCTGAGTTCGACCTCCACTTCCGGGCGCGCCATGCCATCAAGAGCCAAGTCCTGGCGGACTTCCTCGCGGAATGGACGCCGGGGCCCGAGTCGGATCCCGTCTTCGACGACGCATCCCCGGTCCCCGAGCCGGCCCCCGAGCTACACCTCTGCTGAACAATGAACTTCGACGGCTCCTGCGCCCGGCAGGCCTCCCGCCCCAGCGCCGGGGCCGGAGTCGTCCTCGTATCGCCCGCCGGGGATGAGTTCCGCTTCGTCGTCCACCTCAATTTCGGGGCCACCAACAACATGGCCGAGTACGAGGGCCTTCTCGCCGGCCTCCGGGCCGCGATCGCCCTCGGGGTGCGCCGGTTGTGCGCGCAAGGCGACTCCGAGATCGTCATCAACCAGGTGTCCGGGGAGTACCAGACATTGGATCCCCAATTGGCCGCGTATGTAGACGAAGTGCGGAAGCTCGAGCGCCATTTCGACGACCTCAGGCTTCGCCACGTCCCTCGCTGTCGCAACCTCGCCGCCGACGAGCTCTCAAGACTGGCTTCCTCGCGGGCGCCGGTCCCCTCGGGGGTCTTCCAGGAAGCCCTCGAGGCTCCCTCGGCGCGCTCACCCGGGATCTCGGGGGTCGCCCCCGAGCCCGGAGCCGAACCAGACACGCGCTCCCGGTCCCCGGATTTGATCCTCGCGGCCGTACCCTGCGCGCCTTCCTGGATGGATGAAATCCGGGCATATCTCCTCCGAGCGCATCTCCCCGAAGACGACGCGGAAGCAGAAAGGATCGCCCGCTTGTCTAAACGCTACGTCATGGTAGAAGGGGACCTCTACCGGCGCGGTGCCAACGGCGTCCTGCTCAAGTGCATTCCGCGTGAAACCGGCGCCAAGATCCTCGCCGACATCCACGAAGGAGAATGTGGCAATCACGCCGCATTTCGATCCCTGGTCGGTAAGGCTTTCCGGCAAGGATTTTATTGGCCCACGGCTTTGCAGGACGCCTTCGACCTTGTCCGGCGCTGCCGCGCCTGCCAATTTCATGCTAAACAGAGTCACCAGCCGGCACAAGCCCTCCAGGTGATCCCCCTGTCCTGGCCCTTCGCGGTCTGGGGACTCGATATCCTCGGCCCCTTTCCCCGTGCAGCCGGGGGTTATCAACATCTATATGTCGCCATCGACAAGTTCACCAAGTGGCCGGAGGCATTCCCCGTGATCAATATCGACAAGCATTCGGCGCTCAAGTTCATCCGGGGGATCACCAGCCGCTTCGGAATCCCTAACCGCATCATCACCGACAACGGCCCGCAGTTCACGAGCGAGCTCTTCGGTGAGTACTGCTCCGACGTCGGCATCAAGCTCTGCTTCGCCTCCCCTGCCTATCCGGCTAGCAATGGGCAGGCCGAGCGGGCAAATGCCGAGATCCTGCGGGGCCTCAAGACTAGATCCTACAACGAGCTCAAAAAGCATGGCGTCAAGTGGATCGACGAGCTTCCAGCCGCGCTCTGGGCGAACCGTACCATGCCAAGCCGGGCCACTGGGGAGACCCCTTTCTTCCTGGTGTACGGGGCCGAATCTGTGCTGCCGTCGGAGCTGACCTTCGGCTCTCCCCGGGTAGAGCGCTACAGCGACGACCCCGGCCACAACAGCATGTACCTCGACAACCTCGACTTCCTCGAGGAGTGAAGGCGGCGCGCCTCGCTTCGCGTCGCTCGTTACCAGCAGTGCCTTAAACGCTATCACCAGCGTAGGGTCCGGGCCCGGTCACTCCAGGTCGGGGACCTAGTCCTCCGCCGTGTTCTCACGCGTGCCGGAAGGAATAAACTTTCCCCCATGTGGGAAGACCCCTTCCTGGTGATCGGTGTTCCCTGGCCGGGCTCGGTAAGACTGGCCCAGGAGGATGGGACCCCGCTTCCCAACCCCTAGAACATCCAGCATCTTCGCAAGTTTTATCCATAGGCGCATTCTGTAAGTTGCGGGGTGCTCGGGCCAGCGCCGGACTCTTCCTAGTCTCAGCGCTGGCCGGGGGCCGCCACCATGGTGCCACCATGAATATTTCAAGCATAATTTTCGACTCCAAAATCCTTCACCGAGCATCTCGAGAAGTTCCGTCCGGAGCGGTAGCAGGCTGAGCCCGATTGGTGCGGGTCGGACGGTCCGACCCCTAAGAGGACGGTCCGATCGTCGGGGTTAGGATGGTCCGATTCCGGAACAGACGGTCCGAACTCGACACCCACTCCGGGGCAATCTCCCGAGACCAACTCTGGGGGGCCTGAACCAGAGCAGTGTTCGGGCAACATCGCCGGGGCAGTTCCATATCCAAGCCCGGGACCCCGGGTCCCGGTTCCATATCCGAGCCCGGGACCCCGGATCCCGGCACATATCACACCATATTCTAGTCAGGCCCCCGGGTCCCTGGGCCCCTCGCACCATAAGCGCGTGGCCCGGGATCCGCCTTCGGGGCCTGACACCGTGGGGCCCGAACCAGGGCAGCCTCGCCAAGGCGAGTGCGAGCCTAGGAACATGGCGTCCGGGACAACCTCAACGGGGCGTGATAACCCGGACAGCCTCGCCTAGGCGAGAGCAAGTCCGGGGAAGTCGTCCCCGTACATTCCAAGCCCGGGACTCCGGATCCCGGTACCATATTCCAGTCAGGCCCCCGGGTCCCCGGGGCCCCTCGCACCATAAGCGCGTGGCCCGGGATCCGCCTTCGGGGCCCGACACCGTGGAGCCCGAACCAGGGCAGCCTCGCCAAGGCGAGTGCGAGCCTAGGAACGTGGCGTCCGGGACAACCTCAACGGGGCGCGATAACCCGGACAGCCTCGCCTAGGCGAGAGCAAGTCCGGGGAAGTCGTCCCCGTACATTCCAAGCCCGGGACTCCGGATCCCGGTACCATATTCCAGTCAGGCCCCCGGGTCCCCGGGGCCCCTCGCACCATAAGCGCGTGGCCCGGGATCCGCCTTCGGGGCCCGACACCGTGGAGCCCGAACCAGGGCGGCCTCGCCAAGACGAGTGCGGGCCTAGGAACGTGGCGCCCGGGACAACCTCAACGGGGAGCGATAACCCGGACACCCACACCCAGGCGAGGGCAACTCCCGGGAAATCGTCCCCCGTACATTCCAAGCCCGGAACCCCGGATTCCGGTACCATATGTAAGCCCGGGCCCCGGACCCCGGCATATACCAAACCACGTCGTACATCAAGTCGCTCCCCAGTCGGGGCCTCCGGGCCAATCTATCGGTAGTTACATCCGGTAAGTTGCATGCCTCCCGGGTCAGGGGCCCGCCCGACTAGCGCAGCCCCTGTCGCTGGGGCTTGGTGGCCGGGCCATGGACTGTGCCCCGGGCGCCGTCGGTCCCCCGGGGGCTCGGGCCTAGCCCCCCGTCGGGCCGGTCTAGATCCTCAGGACAAGCTGCGGTGCCGGGTCTGGCCAGTTCATTCCCAACCACCAGCCCGAGGCGTCGGGTGCTATGTTGGCCGGGGCCCCCCATGTACATTCGTTTCCATAATCAACAATTTCATTATCAATTCCGGGCTCGTCCCCTTTTCCTTTCCGTGTGTTGTGTTCGTAACAGTCCCGCCCCCTGGGGGGACGCCTTCGGGAGGCGGTCGACGTCACGCTTCGTAGCATGGAAGGGACAAGGGAATGGACCGAGTACTCTCACAGTTCATCATGTGCAGGATAGACCTGTCCCCGGCAGGATCAGGCAGGCTCTCCAAATCTCGACCGAGGCCGGGGGCCGCCGACTAGCGCAGCCCCTGTCGCCAAGGCCTGGTGGCCGGGTCGTGGACCGTGCCCCGGACACCGTCGATTCCCTGGGGTCTCGGGCATATCCTCCCGTCGGGCCAGTCTAGATTCCCGGGGCGGGCTGCGGTGTCCGGTCAAGCCAGTTCCTCGCTGACCACCAGTCCAAGGCGCCGGGTGCTACGCTGGCCGGCGACCCCGGGGACGGTCGAGCGGCCTGTCCTCGCGGCTCCCGGGGGCACGAAGGACCCCCGGACCCGAAGGACGGAAGAGGTCGAGCCAACCGCCGTAGCGCCCAGGTCCTCGAGTGCCCGGCACCTAGGGGCCGCGGTCGTCCGAACGTGAGCCTTGCAGAATGGTTCGATGCTCGGCGTTCCCGGGGGCAAGCAACACTCCCGGTCCCGGGATTGTGCTCCCTATGTTCCCGGGGCGGGCAACCGTCGCGTTCGCTGCCCCCGGGGACCGAGCTCCCGGGGCAGGCGGTCGTACCAGGGCCCGGGCAGGGGCCTCAGGCAGCACGGTTGTTCGCGGCTGCGGGCTCTCGCTCTCGGATGGCGCCCTGTACTCGGCGTTCCCGGACACGGGGCCCCGGATACAAGCAACCCCCGAACAACACAATAAACCAAGGTACGAAAATATAAACATGATCATATATAGATGCAAACATCTCTCTTTGTACAAGACAGGCAAAATCGGAGCGCAAGCACGAGCGACGCCCGAGGAGGTCGCCGTACGGGGGGAGGTCACCGGTGTACTTAGGACCAAACCCCGGGCGACGTCAGAAGGGGAGCGCTCGGGGGCATGGAGGGCTCCCGGGCCCGGAAGGCGGCCACGCATGGTGTCAGAAGGGAACCGGCGTCGTCCCCGGCCTCTTCGTCGGTCATCGGCTCCACCAGATGCTCGCGCCCGCAGATACCGTCGCACGGGGACGGGTCCCTGGCCTTCTTCGGACCGGACCCCGGGCGGCGACAGGAAGACTCTTCATCAGGCATCGGCTCCACAAGACGCTCGCCGCGGTCGAGGAACCCTGCCTCCGGGGCAGCGATCTCGGCCACGGCTTCCCGCGCCTCCTCGCGAACCACCACGGCTTCCTCAACACATATCTTCTACATATCTTCCATATTTCCGTCCCGGGCCACGGGTCCCGGGCACATATCTTCCATGTTTCCGTCCCGGGCCCCGGGTCCCGGGCACATATCGCCCATATTTATTCCCGACCACATATCCAGACTACGCAACAAGTCATCAAACTTCACCAGTTCACGGCGAACCAAGTGCACCCCACGTCCCCTCGTTTCTACAAGACGTGGCCCTGTTCCTGCCCGGGGCTGGTCCCGGCCGAGCAACAGGGCCAGGGGCCACTGTAGGCGAAATAGGACAGGGGGTCCCACATGCCCTGGGGACGCGTGGGTCTTCAGCCACGTCAGCTCCACCAGGGTCCACAATCTACACCAGTGATAGCCGACTACGGTTATTCTCCAGCTAAGAACCTAGAGCCCGGGAACCACCTGGTCCCGAGTGGTTCTCCCCCGACTGGCCCCCGGTCCCGGGAGCCGACTGCCCCGGCCTCGGGCCCCGGGTGCCGACTGCCTCAGTCCCGAGTCCCGGGTGCCGACGGGGGACTCAGCTTGTCCCGACTGAGGCGATCGGCATCGGCTTCCCCCGGCGGCATCGACACCTCCCGAGTTGATCGGCTACGGCTTCTCCTGAGTGTCTCTCCTGGATCGGCTTCTTCAGTAGACGGCACCGGCTGACCAACTACCCACATTAACGATGAGGCGACGAGACACGCCTGTCGTCCGCTCCTGTGCAGTCAGAACCTTTTTGACTACGGAGGCTCCTTTCATTGTGCAATCGCCGTTCACAGTCAGAGCCTTTTGACTTGAGGCGTGCGCCATCACGTCTCCCCGCTCCGTCGACCAGACGACCCATCACATCCTCACCACTCTACCGCCCGCTGCATACCTGCTCCGGCGTGGGCACAGCAGGCGGGGAGGTGAGCGACCAGACGCTCCACCGACTCCGGCATAGGCTTTGCAGACGGACGGGGGCGACGGGACATTCCTCCAACTCCGGCATGGGCATCGCAGGCGGAGGGGAGGACCGGAGAACTCTCCAGAATCTCCCTCTCTCTCTCCCTCTGCGCATATGCAAGCTCGGCATTGTGGACTCCCCTGGGCTCTATAAAGGAGGATCCATGCCGTAGACGAAGGAGGGCAGCTGAAGCTCCGGCCTTAGACAACAGAGATCTCCTTCTCCTTCCTCGAGTCCGGTCGCTGGTAGAACGACCGACGCCACCTCCGGGTTCCCGGTGAGCTTCCGAGCTCCCGGGGTCCTCCTTGTAAACTCCGATCCACATTCATCTCTCTCTCTCTCATAGCCCAAAACACAGGAGTAGGGTATTACGCTCCGGCGGCCCGAACCTGTATAAATCCCCCCGTCTCTTCTGTGCGCCGCGGTTTTTCGCCTTCCGGACTGTCGATCTATCTCCCGCGTGGTCACGACAGATCGGACGGTCCGGACCCGATTAGGACGGTCCGGACCTTTCTGTCTCCAGCTCGGGCCCCTCTGCTTCTATCTCGAGCGCTGATTCATCTTCTTCCACCCGAAGCCGGCTTCGCCTGAGAACTACTCCTCTGGCCGAATCTCAAAAGGGGGGTCTTCCGACTTCCCGCCGTTGAGGTTTAATCCTCCGACAACGTGTGATCGATAATAGCAACTACAACAAGTTAAAAATATAATTGCAATAAGTTAAAAGTATAACTTGAAACTCGCTTCTTTCGTCTTAAATCTTAAAGTTTAATTCAATGAACAGCGTTGTTGTTTAAAAGAATAAAAAATTAAATATTTAATTCATAGCAAATCCGTAAAAGATATAATTATCTCGTTACATACATACCTCCACTTCATGGACCATGAGACTCCTCAGCTTCGCGGGCTTCGTGGTATCACCGAAGAACCGGTAATGCTCTTGCCGAGTGGCGTAATTCACGTCAAAGGCAACTCCCAGGACAGCGAACCGAGAAACCTCATCTTGGCTGATCTCCGAATCCAACCCTTTGAAGAAATGGCTTGATCTTCCGGTCCAACCAAGAAGGTCACCTTCCGATGCAGAAATCGCACAGTGAAGACTGAAGATGCTTCCCATCTTTGTATAATGGTCACGGATCACTTCCAGTGGGCCCTTGGTGAGCAGTGCTGGTAGAACACCTACGACAGAAACTCCGTACGCCATGGGTGGAGGTTATGGTCTCTTAAAAAAAAGCTAGACATGAGAGGAGAAACTCTCATATCGTTAGTTATTAAGAGAAGAAACTCTTGTATCATTGATTATTAAGAGTCGGTGAAACTCAAATTCGAACCGAATAGCCCACCAAGCTGTGGTGCTGGCTGTTAAAACTCCACATCTTTTTCGAGATGGTGGTCTCTTCACTGTCGTAGTACGGATGGTTCTCCTGGTTGCAATCTTGGCCAGGACAGTTGCAGCAATATCAAGTGGAGCAAAGGCCAACCATAGCCATAGGAACCCACTTGCTAGATCCATGGATGGTAGGAAAATTGCTGCAAGATTAGGCAGAATATATAGTTTCTATTATACTACTTATACATATCTACTTGAGCTTGATTCAGAGCCTTGTTTATATGATTGATTTGATTTTTTTTCTGTGCTAATAATATAATGTAACGCGTGCACGCACATTTGCAATTATATTGCTATACAGATTGTGACAAGGAGTATGCGTGCATGGCGTGTTTTTAAAATATTGAGTAGTATGTCCGCCTACTAGTACTGTTGTCCAAGATTATTTATGGTACGTATCCGTAAGTTATATAATCTAAGCACCGACGGCTTGAGAGATACAATTTCTGTTCAACTATCAGGTTGCTTATACTTGTAAGATTGGTAAACATTGTTAAAATACCTACTGCTATCTCAGAAACATAGGATATGCTCACAAGCTTTTCGTGTACTCATCGTGCATACTAGTTAATAATTGTCACAAAAATTCTAAAAAAAATTATACGTGTACTTCTAATAGCATTATAATTATGTGTGAAGTCTTATCATTAAATCTATTATATTTTAGCCTAAAAAAGATAAATTTCTAATAAATTTATACTCAACTGTCAGATTTTTTATCCTCTGAAAAATCCACTCGAGTTCAACTAGGAAAATTCAGAAATCATCATGAGTTTGAGAAATGCCACAATCACAAACTCTGCCTGCCAAAACAGAAATTCACAAAAATTGGGATCGATCGGTTACTAGCTAGTAGCTATACATGGAGTCAGCAACGGAAGCACCATGGGCAGATGAACAGCAGCAATGGAAGCAGCAGACGAGCAAGACCTTCCGCCGCATACCTCTCGTTCACCAGATCCGCTTCGCGTCAGGGGCGTTGAGCTCCTTTCGCCTCAGCCGTTGACCCGATGAGGTGTAGCAGGGATCCGCAGTCCCATGCCTCTCAGCCTCTGGAGAAGTCCGGGTGGCCGGATCTGGCAATCAGCTCGCCGTCCTCACCGTCCCTGACCCGCAAGATGGAGATTTGATGGGACAGAGTTTCCCGTACGTCGGGGGCAGGCTTACGGCACCGACGGTAAACACGGTTTACTGCAGCATAACCACGACAAATCGTATAAAATTCATCAAAATTTTAAATTACTTTTAAATTTATTTAAATTTAGTGAGAAAACTGTAGTATTATCTTTATCATCCTCTAACGGTAAACAGGTTATTATCGTTACCATGATAAGGCGAACCCTGGGGAGAGAGAGAGAGGGAGGTGAGGGAGAGAGAGAGGAGAGGGGACTTGGGGAGCGTTCGCTCGTGCGTTTTGGGTTGGTTTATAAGCCGCACGTAAACTAAGAAACATTATTAGTGTTTGATTAATTGAGTATTAATTATTAAAAATAGATCTATTTAATTTTATAGAGAAAATTCCATATAGAAAGTTTTTTTTTCAAAAAATACACAGTTTAACAGTTTGGAAAGCGTGCTCATAAAAAACGAGGAAATAAGTCATTCCATAAGCAGTTCCGAACACTGCCTCAGAGGTGAGGGAGCATGCTGGCCTTCTAAGTTCCACAATCCGTCTCTCTTTTTTAATATACCTTATAGGTTTTTACATGTAGTCATTCTAAAACATCATATGTAAAAATAGTCTCTTTCCTATAAAAATTATTATTTTAATGATTATAATTTTTATAGACAGACACTTAAAAAATTAACCATAAAAAAAACCTAGCAGGTAGACACAACCTACACAGAGAACAATTGGAGGAATATACGTACATAAAACAACATGGAATGGATCGAGAAAACACTCGTACATTCTTTATTCACTCAAGTTCAAAGATTAACTCGACATACATCGTAGTTATACACGAAACAACAGTACGATATATATGTAGCTACACTATCTCCGTCTTAAAAAGTTTTTATACTTAGCTATAAATTTAAATAAATACTTATTTAGATTTATGAGTAGAAAATAAAGTATTTTTAAGACAGAGGTAGTGTTACGTTGCTGATTGCGCTGCCACTGGGTGGTAGCAGCAGTCAGCTGCTCAGCTTCCGTCTCTTGTAGCTAACCATCACTTTACCCCGGGGCCCCGGCGTCGGGTTGTTCACTTCCAACTCCGGGAAAGGCGAGATCAGCTCGAGCTCGAAGTTCCTCAGCAAATGGCTCCACACTGCCTTCATCTGCAGGAACGCGTAGGCCGCGCCGAGGCACGTGTGCCTCCCGGCGCCGAACGACGTGAAGGAGAACTTGCCGGCGACCTTGTCCTCATTCCTCTCCGGGCCGAACCGCTCCGGGTCGTACTCGCCGGGGTCGCGGTAGACGTGGCCGAGGCGGTTGTTAAGCGCGGTGTAGCACACGAGGGTGTGCCCTTCCGGCACCTCGTACTCCTTCCCCTCCCTGGTCCGCACGGTGAACCCCTTGCGCACGCTGCGGAGCAGCAGCGGCACCGGCGGGTACACCCGGAGCGCCTCCTTGATGCAGCAGTGGAGCGTGTCCATCTCCGTCAGCGCCGCGTAGTCGACGACGCGGTCGGCGCCGTGACGGGCGATGAGGCACCTCTGCTCGTCGACGGCAGCGGCCAGGTGGTTGGGGTTGGCGAGCAGGAAGGCCCCCGTCCAGGTGACGTTGGTGGCCATCGTCTTGTGTCCGGCGACCACCATGGCGGTGAGCAAGCCGATGATCTCGTCGTCGGACATGGGGCGGCCGTCCCTGTACTTGGTCTCGAGGTAGCGCTGCAGCATGTCGTCCTCGACGCGGCCGGAGGCGCGGCGGAGCTTGATGGCGCGGGCGAGGATCCCCCTGACCCTGGCGGACGCCGCGTCGCGCCGCCGGTGCCGCGGGATCGGGAGGTTGGGGAAGAAGAGGCTGACGATGTGCGTGCCGTTGTTCATGAGCTCGTGGAAGGAGCTCGCGAAGTCGTCGAGCATGGTCTCCCTCACCTCCTTCCCAAGAATGATCCGGCTCGCCGTCGTCAGGATGACGAGGTGGAGCTCATGTTTGAGATCGACCGTGCCTTGATCTCCCCATTTTGCAAAGAACTCCTGCAAATCATGCATAGCCTTTATGCTTTCTGTAGAGAATTAATGGGGATAATAGCTCGTGCAAGAAATGATATATGGATGTGTACTCCGGTAATAATGTGCAGAGCGTGACTTTAGTTTCACCTTATCAAATCTTTGTATGTATGCTTACATTTAATTACTACTGTCACAACCATGTGCTTTCCAACTAGTTGTAGTCAGTACAAATTAATATTGGAATTTTGTTTTTTAAAACATTTTAATGTACATTTTTTACAGTTAACCCACTTGTAACCTTTTCCTTACATCTGAATATTTTGGCCATACTGTATTAATAATATCATGCTTACAAATTAAGGGCTAGTCCATACAGCGATCAACGGCATGTACACTGGCATATTCCTTGCCCAACAACCCCAAGCAACCTTGTAGGATCGTCGACGAACGTGAAATATAATTTTAGTATTATTATAAAATTTATTTAGTACATAATAGTAAACACTTAACATAGCTAGATTTGTCCATGATCTAATTTTTTTCTAAATCTGACACATACTAGGAAGGGAGATCTAATAGCCCACTACCACGCTATGGTGGCTGGTTAACAAAAAGTTTACTTTTGTAAACAAGACTTTCTAAAGGCTAAGTTTTTTAATTTCATTATTTAAAAAAATTATCCCATAGCATCCAAAGTTAAAAAAAAATGAAACACACTGAAAACACATACTCCAAATCTATATAACATAATTTTAAGAGTATTATACAGTAAACTCTACTGATAGTAGAATATTAATATTATCTCAGTAGAAGTGATTTAAACCTTTTATTTATGAGTTCTAGGATCAGTAGAAAAAATATTCCGCTACCAATATTTGAAGTGGTAGTATAACATAGTGTTTGCTTCTGTTTCTAGCTTCTCTCTCGGTTTTCGCTAACACGTTTTTCAAAACGTAAAATAGTGCGTTTTTTGTAAAAACTTTCTATATGAAAATATCTTTAAAAATTAAATATATCTATTTTTTAAGTTTTTAATAATTAATACTTAATTAATCACGCTCTAATAATATTTCTTATTTTATATACGGCTTATAAACTATCAGTAGAAGCCGAAATGAACAGGCCCTATTATCTATTATCTATTGGATAAGAATTAAAGAATGAAAAGTCTAAATTCATTCCACTACCAATATAGATTACCGTAAAATTAATGGGGAGGGATCGGAAGCAGCAGCTAGCGAGCGTCGTCTGTGCTCACCTCGGCTTCACGAACCATGGCCACCGCGTTGCTCCTAAGCTTGGTAGGCCTGAGCGCCTCGAAGCTGGCGGCGAACTGCTCGGCCCTCGTGGCCACGTCGACGTCGTACATGACCCCTTTCCCGAATATGGGCACCGTCAAGTTCCTGTACGTTTTCGCCTGGTGCACCTCCGCGTCCGGCCTCGTGAAGAAGCTGTCCAGCGACTCCGACCCGATGAGGAACGTCGTCTTCATCCCGAGGAAGCCGACGGTGAAGACGCTCCCCAGTTTCCCGTACAGCTCCTCGACCACTGCCCTGGGGCCTCTGGAGATCACCGGGATTATCAGCGAAACGCCGCTCACCACCGGCGGGAGCGGCAGCTTCGCAGCGGCGGCGGCGCTTCTCTTTGCCATCATCGTCTTCGCCGCCACCACCACGGTGGTTAGAAGGACGGCTATGGCGGACCAGACGGCAGCGGTTGCCATGTCCATGCCAACACGTACAGGCAGAGCCTGTAATAACATGCTGCCAGCTGATCGACGGGGATGGAAGGAAAACATAGTAGAAATGTGAGATTTAATGGAGAGGCTGGATTAATTTTCAATATCGAAAAAAGTGTGTATTACTGATTCCAATATCTACATCTATATATCTACATAGATTGTAAATTTGCTGTCGAAACATATATTAGTGGATTAGAGAAAAATTGAAAAATCTTCTTTGGCTGTGTGTCTTATGATAAAGATCGAGGATGTAAAACATTTCTATTATCTAAAAAATATATGTTTCACAATACATGGACACTACTGCATATGTCAGAGGATCGATTGAGCTAGCTAGCTTACCCTGGGAGGAGTTAAAACGATCCATGTTTTCAAGCAAAAGATATATGATGTGTAGTGTTATGGAAGACTGGGAGCTGAAAGTATACGCTGCTGGTAGAACCAGCTGCAACTGCTGCTGACAGAAATGGGAGAAGCGAACTGGCCTTTTTATAGCCACACGCGCAGCGGCAAGTGAGGAGCACGCACACATGCATATATGCAGCATTGCTCTTGCACACATGTCAGTCTTGTAGTCCACAAGTAAGCGGCACCTCATTACACGGACTAATTAATTTCATAAGAATTCTGAGGGATTCATTCAACACGGCCACCACAGCCGGAAACTCTTCCTACCTTCCAAACAAGTTCGTGGATGTCTATTTGTTTTTTACATGTTGTCTAAATAGTTATAAAAAGTTTGAAAAAATAATAAGTTGAACTTATATGTAACATATCGATGCACAAATATGCAAGTTTGAATTTGACCCTTACAAGTTGTAAAAAAGACCAAATTAAAATCTAACTGATAGTTACGTAATTTGTAAAAGTTAAATTTGAACTCATATATTTATCGAATGATATATCACATATTAACCTATCTTATCAAAATTTACATGACAAGCAAGAAACAAGAAGACATCAAACGTGCTTATAGCATGATGATAAATGTCTTCCAGTGAGAAGCTATTGACCATGGTTCAAATTCTGGTTTCGCCCTAAAAATTGTTACTCATTGGTTTCTCTAAAAACATGGGTTAAGAATCAAACTATGGAGGATGCACGCTCATGTATCGGGCAGGGGCCTCATGGGTTAAGCCCCGATCCAAAAGGGTGGCTCTCTGCGTAGGGGGCGGCTTTCGTGGCCTTTTTTGGCCACTATTTCGTGTGCTTCTTCTAAATTGAAGGGCCTCAAGGGAGATCTTTTTCCTTAGGGCCGAATTTTCAAGAAAGAAGGGGACATTCCCTCGAGGGATTAAAATTGTTTCCAAAAACATGATTTGTAAAACTTGCAAATGTTCTTTGTGCATTATTGGTTGGCTTCGGCTAATAAGCGATAAAAAAATAAATATAATGATACAATGAAAAATAATTTTAAGGTAGAACTTTTATATTTCTATTAAAACCCAAGACTAAAAACGAAAACGATGAATAAAACTTATAGACCAATTTAAATTTCAGTTTAAAATTTAAATTTTAACTATAAGTGTAACGTCCCTCTCCCGTTAACCCGAACAGGTCAACAGAGGAGGAACGTCGTTACCTGTAATACCTGTATCAGTCTCAGGAGACCAGCTGGTACATATAGAACATCAGTGGATCACAGCCAAACCTGCTTTATTATTATACATAGTCCTTATATAAGTTACAGTCTCGGACAGAATCCGAGACATGTAACGATACATTACAAAAGTGAGCAGCGGAGACACACGTGTAGACCTAAACCCACAAGCAAGGCTTGAGACCTAGATCGAAACCCTAAAACTCCTCGTACTCGACTTGATCCGGATAGAACTAGCTGAGAGTGGGGTCTTCATCTTCATAGACTTCTGGGATGAAGTAAGCAAAGGTGAGTACACGAGGTACTCAGCAAGTCACGAAAATTATGTGGCATACAAGGTTTAGCAAGGAAGGTTAGGATTATTTTTGTAAAAGTGGTTTTCAAAGATTTTATGGTTTTAAAAGTCTAAGCGTGCTCTTTGAGTTGTCGGGAAGAAGGTCACGCTTCAATCCATTCCGTGAGTTATTTTGCAACAACTCACCACAATTAAGTTAGTCGGGAAGAGACTCGTGTCTCAACCCATTCCACAAGTCTAAGACTTGTCACAAATTCTAATTCGGAGCATACCATCCTCTGGTACCTCCATTTAGGTGAATTCTTTATTTTAAAACTTGTCACTTAACTCAATCAACTCAACTCCGGTGTCATCCAACACCCCGGGTTACACAGGCCCGTTTCAGGCCACACAGACCATCCATCAGTCACATAGACTGATTCTCGTAACGGTTCCCAACCCGTAAAATAATTGCACAGGTATTTATAAAATAAAATCTATGCTAGAGGAATCACTTCATATCCGCCTATAACCGTGGGCACTGCTGTTCGAACAGTTCATAGACCTTTGCAAAGGGTGCACGCTTTTTCCACACGACGTGAGCTTACTCCCACACTGGCCAAGTGGGGAGGTTCGCGATAAGGCCTTTCCAGAGCCTTCCCAAGATAGCACGTTGCCCTATAAATGGGTTCTCTCAACCAAGTATCAGGAACTCATTTTCTATACTCAGGGACGGGGATATATCGCCCTCCTGGCATCCAACCGCTCTCACATTTATTAGCAACCGAAAACCATCCTGGGAACACTAGTTACTCGGCCAAGGGCGTCCCATTTCACCCGTGTGGTTGCACTGTTATATGCTCAGTGCAATTCCTCAAGGACACGGTCCTTAAATATCACATGAGGTCAGAGCCACACAGGCAACGATGACTCATGACCAAATTTTGTAAAACTATTTTATTTCGCAAACACTCGACCAAGGGTGTCGAGGGTTAGAATTTTATTTAAACCCTAGTTTTTCCTATCGTCATATTTTAGTTTAGGTAAAAAGGGGTCATCGATATCCATACACAAGTACGGATATCAAGATGACCGGGTTACAAAGGATAGAGCAACAATTTATTCAAGACAGGGTTAAATGCAGCAAATAGGTTAGGCCTGACGGATTCGGTTACGAATCGCGGCCGATAACAGTCGTGTTCCTAATTATGCAGGTTTTAGAAATAAAATAAAATTTAAAATCATGGGTCCAATATGGTCAAGGGTGACTTGCCTTGCTCGAGGTCTTGCGAGTCTTCAACAAAAACTTCCTTCGGTGACTCCTCGGAAACGGTCTCTACGCGTCGCAAAAAGAAAACATGCAAAAACACCAAGAATTGAGATCTATCTTATACAACTAATAGTGCCAATGTGTAGATCTCATTTTTAGAAAAATTTTGAGAGTTGAATGGGCTCAAACAGAGCTATGGTTTAAACGTTATGAATTTTCAAAGTTTAAATCATTTTTCTGAAAATAAAAACATTAAAATTATTTGGGAAAGAAAAGGAAGAAAATAAATAAAAAGGTCCAGAGGCTGACAGGTGGGCCCTCGGGTCAGGAGAGAGAGAAGAGTGCTGAGGTGACACGTGGGGCCAAGCTGTCAAGGGAGAAAGAGAGAGGTTGGTGACTGACATGTGGGGCCGGCAAAACAGTAAAGAGAGAGGAGACAGAGGCTAGTAGGTGGGACCAGCTTGTTAGGAGAGAGAGAGGGTCGGGGACGCTGACACGTGGGCCCGGTGGGTCAGTGACTGAGGAAGTGCGGAGGCCGAGGTGGCCCGGGGGTGGCCCGCGCCGGCTGACGCGGCACCCACGTGGCAACGCCACGTCGGCTAGTCCGACGGGGTTGACACGGCGGGGGATCGACGGCCGACAATCACCGGAGTCGATCTCGTTGGCGGCGGTGAACCACGGCGAGCGCCCAATGGCTACAGGATGCGGAGATGGCGGTGAATCAACTGAGCGGTTTGGATTGGACTAGAGGGCGGCGGAAGATGGTCGGCGACGGTGGTCCAGAGCCCGCAGCGGCGGCGGAGGGGAGAGGTCATCGCCGGTGACCATTTGAGTGGTGGAGGGACTCAGGTGTGAGTGGGTTGGGTGCGGTATCTCGCGAGGAAGGGAAAGAAGGGAGAAATTGGGTCTCTACCTTCGTCGACGGCGAGAATCAGAGCGGCGGCGATGGCGGACGGCGGCGACGAAAGTTGGGCGTTTTTGATTTAAGGGCTAATCGGTGGCGGCGGGAGGTGGAGGAGCTTCAGGGTGACTCAAGGAACTCGGCGATGGCGGTGGCTCGGTCTGCGGTGATTGGAAACGACGGCGGCGCTCGGGTCAAAACACCGCGGAGGGATGGCTCTCGGTGATGGCTAGCTCGGGTGCTCGTCTTGGTGACCGAAATGGGAGGGGAGGTTGCCCTATATATAGCGGAGCTCGAGCGCTAACCGACGGTGAACAAAGACGGTGGAAGCCGGGGATAAGCTCGAGCTTGGCCGATGAGACGCAACAATGGCGAGGCTCACTATGGCTTGCGTCATGCGCGGCAAAGGTGAGAAATGGAACGGGGAGATGATGGCGAAGCGACGGGGCAGAGGGCTTACGCGTGCGGTTTGGCTTCGGGGGCTCGCTGAGGAGAAAGGCTACAACGGCCATGGCGTTGGTGACATCGTGCATATGGGACGGGATGGCGGAGCGGGTTTCTTGTCGAGACGGGACGGCGAGGGTTGACAAAGGCGCTCCGCGCGATTTATGGCGGTGACCGGCCGGTATGGGCATGCACAGGGAGAGAACAGAGAGAGCTCGAGAGAGATCGAGAGAAGAGAGAGAGAGGGCGAGCGGCGGGAGGAAGACGATGACTATGTCGTCGGGGCTAATATGCGGGACCGCTGGGCAAAGCCGATCAGGTCCGTCAGTGTGTCTGCATCGGGCGGCCGCGAACGAGGGCGGAGGCAAGGTCGCCGACATGCGGGGCCTGTGGAATTTTAATTCCCAGGCGCGTGCTCGGCTGGGCCGAGCGGGCCGGCGAGGGAGAGAGAAAGTGAGCAGGCCGAAAGGAAGGATTAGCGGCCCGGCTGCACAGTGGCGTTTAATATTTTTCCAGGAATTGTTTGAATTGGTTTTTGGAGGATTTGAATTTTGGAAAGTGATTTGTATGGGGTTTTTAATTTTTGCAAAAATTTAGGGGATTTTGCAGAGGCTCTAGGGTTGATTTTTGGGGAAAATTTTGAGATCTCACATAGGCATATTTTCTAAACTCGAATAAAGAGCCCTTTTTGAATTTATCTTTTTATTTAAAATAGTTTTGGCATAAATCAAAAATACAACCATTACAATAAGCCAACAAGTAAACAACAATGATGGTTCTTCACTTTCTCCAGTATAGTAGCATTAGTTAATTTATTGTGCAAAATTGTCTTATGGACGTACGTAGATCAGTTTATGAACCATGAAAGAATAGTATGATAAACCCGTGTTATCGATAAATCCTCCTTAAAAGTTCCGACTTATCCATGTGTGTCCCATCTCCCATGCATGGCACAATAGGGTGTAACACGTAGGACAAGCTAGTGAGACTTGATTTCACGTCTAGGGAGTACATTTTGCTACTTATCTAGCGAGTACAATATTGTATATATTAAAAATAACTACGAAAAACTTCAGAAATTAATAAAGATTTGGATGAAACCTAGCTAACAAGCACTAACAACTAACAACCGACACATAATTAACTCCATGAATGACGACAGTGGGCTCGGCTGCCACGTGACTCGTAGGCAGGGTTTTCTTTACTATTTCAGTAGGGTTTACTGTTACCTAAGGATACTATGGCTAAAGTGATAACCACTAAATTACTATAAAAATTATGAGATAGAAAAATTATAAGGTTTTTAAAACTGAGAAGATGACTAAATAGGGTTACCACGATAACTAATAGTTAACGGTGTAATATTACAAACCTGCTCATAGATTATGTTTGGAATTTTCTAGTAGTTACAGCAACTCATAAAATCTCTAACTCCTAAATATTTTAGATTCTCATAACAGATTTTAAAACTTTATAGATCCGAAAATAAGCCAGTAGTCAGATTACCAGTTAAATACTCACTAGTTATTTTCTAGAATCTAAGGAATCTATAGCAGTTTAAAATTCTTTACAGTTAGCTACTGTTTGAATTATATTTGACGCCTAAACCAAGGCATGAAATTAAGGAAAAAATTATTGGCCGGAAAATCAGTGCCATATACACGTGCTATCTGCAGCAGCTGCTAGCTAGCCGTTCGGTCGGTCGGTCGATCGGCAAGCTATAATTATGTGTATGGGCAATGCATGCCGAGGAAAGACGGATCCCTGTCAGTGTTGCTCAGATGCTGTGCATCTTCAATCGAGCAGCTCTCTAGTAGTTGGATAACTGATTTTTTTACTGTCTTCCAATTAATACCTGTATAGCATGACCCTCGAAAAAGAAACCAAATAATATGTGCATTGCTGTAGAGAGCTTGCAGGAAAGACAAGCGTGGTAGGTAGGAGTACGTGGGGTGCTGCGCGCGGGGGATTAGCCAACCCCCGCGCGCCGTCGCGGCTGGCGTAACCCTCACCAAATCTCTGTCATTAGCATCCCTAATTACTGTTATTAGTGTTTAATACTTTTTAATTATAAAATAATATATAAATGAGCAGAGATAAAAAATTTTAAGTTCTAGTTGAAAATTTCGAAAATCTAATTAAAAGTTTCAAATTTTGGGTTAAAAATTTTAAAATTTGAGTAGATTTTTTAGATTCTTAGTTGATAGTTTTTAAATTTGAGTTAAAAGTTTCAAAATTTTAATTGAATGTTTTAAAATTAGAGATGAAAGTTTCAAATTAGTGGTATAAAAGTTTACTTGACTTTTTAAATATTTTATTTTATTTATTTTTTCACTGTGTATGTGCACATGTCATACAGCCGGGCCATCGCTCGCTGCTACGCGCGTGCTGGCAGCACGCACGCGTAGCAGGAATCCTGGAGTACATGTGTAAACTGTTGAATTTATATATGTCTGCCCATATGGAAATGAAATCTAATCCCTCTATATATATTACATTGGTTTAATCTACTAAAAAATATGCTTTTACCTGTAAATCATTATCTTTTGGATCTTTAATAAATGGAAAATTTACGAAAATGTGATTTCGATCACGATAAACGTGTGATGCTCCAGTAGCTTCCTGCTACTGTTTGCAATAGCTTTTAGCTTAAACTTATTATCTCGTTTTTCGTTAGCACGTTTCCCAAAACGTTAAACTAGACTTTTTTTAAAAAAATTTCTATATAGGAATTTCATTAAAAAGCAAATAAATCTATTTTTTTAATTTATAATAGCTAATACTTAGTTAATCATACGTTAATGATATTTCTCATTTTACGTGCGGTTTGTAAACCATTTTTATAAGTTATTGCAAACAAGGTCTAAAACCGTTCCGTCAAGCTTCAATATATATTATGTCTATATTATTGCTACTATTATAGAGACGGAGAATTGTACTTAAAGTTAAGTACAAATATGTTAGAGATGAAACCTAGCTATCAACCACGCTGACAACCGAGACGTCGTAGGTCGATCTCGAACAACCGTGAGCTCGAGATCACGGGTGTTCTTCTTACCCATGTTGTGCACGGCCATCTCTCTCGTAATCACGGCGTAGCCATCTCTCTTATAATATGGCGTAGCTAGCCTTCTTGGCCGTGGTTGCTTGAAGCACTCACGGCACCAGCGTTACTGTACATGTGTCAACTGTTCGCCATTTTACTATTGAAGGGAGAACTGTGCTCCATTTTGACCGGTCTAGGTGTGGACGTGTGCATGCATATGCATCTCGCTGTTGATCGCCTCTTGCACTCGTCGGCCAACTCCAACAAGCATCGCATGAACGAACGAGCGAAGGTCCAGCATTATTTAGTACATCTGGAACTCGATCCGGATCCACGTGCATATATATGGAGAGAACAAAGAGCGCGCGCGTACGTATGTTATTTGGTGGATTGATTATCGCAATGCAAAAAGAATCGCCACCGTATATTTTGTTAGTTAATAAATAGAAATCCGATTTCTATACTCATAAGTAAATACACATAGCTACATCTATAGTACCACTCTATTCTTTATACATGATGTTTTAGACATAGATACAATCACTAATAAGTATATATAGACATCATCACTTTTTCTACATTACTTCTCATATATTCATATAGATTATTAAAAATATAATTATATGAAAGTGTTTCTAAGACATATATTGTGATATAATTTCACATATCAAATCATAATATTTAGGATCTATCAATGATTTAAGATTTCTAGGTTTCATTGCATGTATTTTTGGACATCATCTTTTAAGAACGGAGTAGGTACAACTGCCAAGCCATGTATCAAAGATCAAAAGTTAAATGTCGAAAATCTGGGAGTTGAACTAGATTCGAAAAGCTATGGTTTTTTTTGGAGTTATGACATGTGCCATACAAAGGAAGGATGAAGTCTACGATTACAATAGATGGTAAAAGTGAAAACTAAAAGAGAAAATACTTAAATGAGCGAACCAATAGAAACCCAAATAAAATGTTAAACTAGTCAAATCAATTGGTTTAACTCGGAATTGCACTATTTGGTTGGCATCGAGAGCTGTTGGGTTTGACCATGTAGTTAATATTATTGTTCATCTTACAAGAGCTTCTACAGTAAGTGTATAGCACCATATTGTTCATCTTCCTCACCTCAACTGAGTCAAACAGAGGAGAGTAATAGCGTTTGGGCGCCGGTTCTGGTGATGGAACGGCAATAATACGGTGGCGTAGGGACGCATCCACGGCGTAGCTCGCCCAAGGGAGACGGAGTTCAACACAGGAAACCATGGAAAAATGGAGAGCGGCGTATCAAAACTCAGGATATGATGGTGCTTGGAAAGCGGGCGGCAAGGTTCGACGCGATCTTAGCCGTCTTGAGGAGGCAAAACACGCTTTCTAGGAAGAGCGCAGTGAGATGGAGCGGATCTGAACCAAAAAACACCTTCGACGGGAAGCTACGGCGAAGAAGGAAAAAGAGAAAAAACTCTTGTCACTTCCTATAAGTACTAATAGAGCGGTGGAGATCAGGACAAAGATAGCGTGCAGCGGTGGATGTGCTGTTGGCCGAAACAACATATCAGCTAAAATTGAGGGGCGGACTCAAGGGCATGATTCTGGTATGGTTTTGGTAGGATCGCGTCATGTGGCATGGTTTCAAGAACGGACCGATCTAGCTCCAAGTCATGTTTTCTTTCAGGCTTCTAATACCACACGTGACGGACTAAGAGTACATGAACATTTCTTATTTTAAGTAGGTATAGAAGCATGTAATGTTTTTAAATCTATTATTTCATCTCGCATGTTTAGGAGACCCATAAACTTACACACCATTTACAGTACCCTAAACCTCACGGGTAAATATAGGGTCTTCGATGACGTGCACGAACTTCATAGGATTTTCACATAAGTAACTTAATTTTCGAGTCAAAATATGATCAAACATAGGTTGACGGTGGAGCGGTGAAACTTAAGCCTGATACCCGGCCGACCATGGACGAAATAGAAACTAATGCTATGCTCTACTCCCTTCATCCAAAAGATATCAGTTTCTGGTTACAAATCTGGATAAGTGTTTATTTAGACTCGTAGTCAGAAATTGATTTTTTTAAAAAGCACTCATTTAGATTTATAGATAGAAATTGGTTTTTTTTTTTTTGGGACAGAGTACTCTACGGTGCCGATCAGATGCCAAACCCCGCGAGCCGGGACCGCTCGCCCCGGCATGAGCGGCGTGGACTTCTTGCCCTTCGTGCACAGCGAGGAGCACCGTTGAAGAGGCGCCCGACGCCGGCAACGCGCGAGCCGGCGCACGCATCGCGGCGCAACTCCACGCGCGGCCCAAGCTGCAAGAGCGAGCAACTGCTGCCGCGCGCAGAGACCGCACTCGCAACTCCATTTTAGTGATGCACTATGAGATGCATGCAAAAGTGTAAAACTGGAAGATGACATCCTTGAAAGAAAAGGAAGGTAGGATATATGACACACGTACAAAGCTTCTATCAAGCCAGGGTCGCCAGTGGCGTTCTGACGTTCTGTATTGTTGACAATATTCTAATATCTACTGAAAATTGAAAAAAATCAGCAGGAAATGGGCGCTCAGCATTCAAAACAATGGTTAGGATCCTCGCTGTACATAATTACAGAGCTCAGCATCAGCCAAAATTCAGGTCATGTACTCAATCAGAAGTGTCCACAAAAACTTGGGTTCGTCCAGGCGATGAGAACAATCTTCATCTTATTTACGTAGCAGTTCCTTCGGGGCTGATGCAGGAGCAATCTGTTCCATTGGTATCTGTTTCAACTAGGCGTTTATCACGGTTAATGAACAGCTTGATCAGTGGTGCCTTTAAAGAAACTTGGCGCCATATCTCATTCACTGGTCCATTTGGATCTTCATACTCAAAGTAATGTTTTACCTGAAATAAAATTTCAGGTTTCACCAGTTAGCCAAATGTGTCCCAATATCATATGTATGGCATGCCCTATTCCTTGGGAGCCCTCAAAAAGGACTAAGACACGTCTACCTTTTCCCTAGAAAAGATATCCGTGCCACATATCTCCAGATGGAACATTGCTCCATTTTCATTAAAAAGATTTACCGCCTAACAATATAAACCCCTATTTGAAACTAAATTCCAAGATAAAATTGGTGATCTTTCCTGGGAAAATGCATCAAGCAGCTAAACCTGAATCTAATATGCAGACAATCAACTATGAGGAGCAAAGAAGCCCAAGCAGCTAATTCTGAATCTACTATACAAAGGCCACATCAATTATGAGTGCGATCATACTAACCTTTTTTATTTCTCTCTGGTACTCCAGAATCCTCTCTGAACTGATTCCTCGAAGTATTGAAGTTAAGAATTCAGGCTGTACAGCCTTGCTTGTCTCAACAAATATTGATATGTTACTGTAATCTATAACATCTTCAAATGGTAATTCAACATAGTCACTGACTATAACAGGAACACATAAACTGACAAGTGCATCGAACAATCTGCATGCCGAGGGAGTATCTCCAGCTGGATGGAGGCAAAATTTGGATGAATGCATCCCTCGTGTAGCCATTCGCCTACTCTCCCTTGATTGGGCTCCATGTTTTATGATTACATCTGCCTCGTTTTCAAGAACTTTAAACAGTGTATCCCGCACCTTCCCACCCTAAATTATCAAAAAGAATATCAACATTAGCATAAGATGTTATATAAACAAAGCGCAAAAACAGATGATGACAGATTAACCGTAAACACTGCAGGCAAGCAAATAAATAATACGGCAATAATAAAGAGAAGGATGAATATAAGTCATTTGTATAATCTAAACAGGGGCTACCAACCTTAAAGCTTACAAGGAAACAATGATGAACAATTATGCAAATGAATCAAACATTTAGGTTTAAAAATTTGTTTATGCTCATCCTGAAGCATGATTTTGCATTTCCATGATTGATTGTTTCCAATCCTGACTGCTTCAGATGATACTGTTCCTATCTTCTGTTTTGTTTCTAACCAAGAATCCAAGATTGAGTGCACGCAACTATCTAGGAACAGAGAGAGGCAAATAGTGTATACAGTGAGGTGCATGTGTAAAACTTCAGCAATGGATGATGTGAATCATGTCTTCAAACTTTACTGTTTTGCATGTCAAGAAGATGAAAGAAGATTATGAGAGGAAAATAGGAATGAAAGAGTTCATGTTGTTCTCTCCAAAACAGAAAACTATGGATCAATCAGCTAGGAAAGTGCACGAAAGGCTAGAACTTTCTAAAAGATTACGACTTGCAAAACTTTGGAAGCCTATCGTGGAATGACACTTGAATTCTGAAGAAAGGTTGTTGGCCAATCAACAGCATGTGTAGAGAACTTCAAGTCACTGATAGAGTGAGACATGCCTTCAAACTTTAATGCTTCGCATGAGAAAGAAAATCACGAGGACAAGGTAGAGGAAAATAGGAATAGAAGATTAATATTGGGAATATGGGAGAGTTGATCTCTCCATAACAGAACAGTAACGGAAAGTAATCAGTCAGCCAAGAAAGTGCACCAAAGGCTAGAACTTTCTAAACATTATGGTTTGCAAATCTGTGGTGTCTTATCATGGAATCACACTTGAATTCTGAAAGAAATTTTGTTGACCAATCAATAAATATGCCCGGTGCATGTGTAGAAATCTTCAGTCATTAATAGTGTGAGTCATGCCTTCAAATTAAGTTTTGCATGTGCAGAGGAAGGAAAATTACAAGGACAAGGTATAAAAAAAATAGGAATGAAAGATGTTAGAGAGTTGATCTCTTCAAAACAGAACATAGAAAATAATCAATCAACTAAGAACGTGGATGAAAGGCTAGACTCTAAAAGATTATGGTATGCACTTTGCAAAAATGTGGAAGCCTATCATGGAACCCTACTTGAATTCTAAAGGAAAAGTTGTTGACCAAAACAACAAATATATTGTAGATCTTTTCCAATTTATAATATATGTAAGGAAACTCATTCTAAACAAGCTAAATCCAAGGCACAGGGTGAATTTCTTTTCATCTAATGACATATTAAGCTTCATTTTTCTGATGACATAAAAATTTGACAGACAGAACTACCAACTTAAGACATGAAGTTGACATAATCTTGGATTGCTCTAGAAAATCATATGAATGTGCACAATGCAAACAGATTGATCAAGACATCACGTTTGTTCCAAGATTTGAGAATTTCACCTCCTTTCGGTACCGGTTTCCCATGAAGAATAGCAGTGAATGTCGGCTGTCGACCCCTACGTCACCTTGGAAGGAGTTGATGCGATGCGAGTAGGGCAGGATAACATCCTTGACGAGAGATGCCTGCTCACTACGCAACCGCCCGAAGTCGGAGACAAGGAGCACCGCATTGCTGATCCGATCCACCACCCTGTAGAGCGCGTTCGGATCCTGGCAGATGAACACGTGATCCCTCCCCCGGTGCCGTCGCCAGTATGGCTGCCGCTCCAACCATTCCAGCAGCTCATCCTGCGTGGACTCGTCGCTGTACGCGGGCTCCGCCGCGCCGGACGCATTGGCAGCGGCCGTCGAGGGGCGGATGGGGTTGACGACAAGGCTGAGGGAGGAGAAGAACGGAACGTAGAAGAGGTCGGCATCGGCCGGGTCGTCCACGCGGGCGACGGGGCGGTCGCGCGGCCCACGGCGCATGAGGTCCTTGAAGAGCCACCACTCCGCCGAGTGCTGGTGCCCCGGGTACCGCAGCTCCTCGTCGGGCACCGCCGAGGCCGCGCCTGCCGACCCCGCCCGGGCGCGCGCAGCCATGTAGCTGCGGACGACGCCGTAGGTGAACTTGGCGGGCAGGTCGTACATGTAGATCTTGACGGGGGCAGGAGAGGAGGACGCGGGAGTGGAAACGGAAGCGGCGGCGGCCGCGGCGGCGAGGGAGCTAGAGAGGTGGGCGGCGGAGGGCGAGGACGGGGAGAGGAGGATGAAGAGGAAGGCGAGCGCGAGCGCGAGGAGGAGGAGCAGCAGCGGAGAGGGGCGGCGCGACGGCATGGCGCGGGCGGCGAGGGCGAGGAGGGATCTAGGGAGAAGGAAGGCGAGGAGCCGGGGCGGGGGCGGCGGAGAAGGTGACGGCGGCGGCACGACGATGGGGGATGGTCGCGGTTTGCGGGGTAGCCTGCCGCGCTCCCACATGTAGCCGGCCGCGGGCGGGACGGCGGCGGCGGCGGCGGCGGACGGCGGGGAGTGAGACGGGAAGGCGATTTTTGGGGGGCAATGCGGTAGTGGGCTACCGACTCGCTGGGCTACGGGCTGTGGGTCCCACATGTCGGTGGCTCGGTGCGTGTAAGCAACATGTATACATGCTCAAACAGGCGGACCGGCCGGGCACGGCCCGAGTCATGGTCGGACCCGTGTAGGCACGGTTCCTATAACGGGCCGTGCCGTGCCGGCCCGCGTGTCTTCTCCTGGTCCAGGCACGGCACGCCGAGGTCGTGGGCCGTGTCGTGCTAACACGGCTCGTCGGCGGCCCATCGTGCCCGGGCCGGTCCGATACTGCCGACGCCTGACGCGGCCTCCACCGGCGCCCTTTGCCGCCGCCTCCCCGGCCTCCGCCCGCCTCCTCTCGGCCGTCGACGCCTACCGCCGTCTCCCGCGCCTGCCTCCTCTCTTCCGCCGACACTGGACAGGAGCGCTGGGCTGCTGACCTGGGGGCCTTGCAGCCGACGCTGGCGACCTAAAAAAACTACAGCAAAAAAGGAAAAAAACAAAAAAGACTTAAAAAATTTAAAAAAATTAGAGGAGTTATAAAAAAATTATCTGAGATGAGTAAAAAAAATATGAGGGTATTTTTTTATGATATTAGAGGAGGAAATTTTCATATTTTTTAAACAAGCAAAATAGAAGCACATATATAGTTATGTAATTTAATTTCTACATAGATATAAGAAAAAGTTATGCAATGACCTTTATTGATTTTGATATTACACAGGTGCCTCATTAAAAACTCTGTCATGTAAAAACTCAATTTTGAGAAAACCATGACAAAGAAAAAAGAGTACAGCTAAACGTCAACCCTCAAAAAAATATTACTCTAGTTCCTTATTTTGTAAGTAAAGATTTTCGAACTGCTCAACCAAATCTTGGTTCTCCATGGTGTGTTGGACACGTTTCTTGGCTAGCTCCCAATCTTTAACCGCAAGTAGCATTTCTACCACCTCACTGCGAAGATTTCTTCTTCGCTCCTTAATAATTCTTCCGCAAAGACTGAAGGCCGATTCGGATGATACCGTAGACACAGGCACCGTGAACACATCCCGTGCTAGCTTTGAGAGCATGGGATATTGGGTCTTGTGATCGTTCCACCATTGAAGAACGTTGAGATCTTCCTAGTTAATGGAGTCGCTGTCCAAGTAGATGGACAGCTCAAGGGCTTCAAGCGAAGCGTGTGCAGGACTTGCTGCGACCGAACTTCCACCACCGATGCTCGAAGAAGAAGAGGAACCACCCCAAATTTGGCCCCACTGCAATTTCTTCTTACCTGGGATAGGGACAGGTGGAGCTCTTTGCACATGAACTCCCTGAAACTTAGTTTGATACTTTCGAAACAATTCATACAATTTTATCTTAGAATCAGAATAGTAGTTAGTGTAATCAATATTCATTGCATCCCCAATAAGATTCAAAATATTTAGAAACCCCCGTATTTTACCCTTAGGATCAAGAATAAATGCAAAAGCATACAAGTATGGAATATCTCTCCAGTATTTAAGATATTTTTGTTTCATGTGAAATACTGCAAGTCCTAATAGTTGGTCATCTTCATATTCTTTTAATAAAGTGGCAATCTCAAAAATTTTATGCAAAATTAAATTAGCAGTTGGATAGTAAACGCTAGAGAAAATAACAGTTACATCATAAAATGTTTCAAGAAAGTAATAAAATCTTTCCACAACATGCCAAGACTGTTCTCTCACTAGCGATTGTCCGTCACTAGTAACAACATTCTTGGACTGCAAAAAAACAGTTAGTATATCCTTGTAAGGCAAGACGTGTCTCAACATCAAATAAGTCGAGTTCTACCGATGGTCCGCATCTGTTTGGAACTTGCGTAGACGCTTGTTCGAAGCGATGCAAAATCGCTTAAAGGTCGCAAGTCGAGAATTAGAACCATTGAGCCATATTATGACTTCACGGATGGAATCAAGATATACACTTACTCTCTTAAAACCGGATTTAACTATAACATTAATAACATGGCAAGCATAATATTGATGTAAAAGAAATGATTCAGCATAAACATTGAATAAAGGCTGCAAAATTTCTATTGATCTTGAATTTGCAGCTACACTATCTAGAGTTAGTGCAAATATTTTATTTGTGATGTCAAAATCCTCATAAACTTTAGAAATTCGTTCAGCAATATTTTCTGCAGTATGTGAAATATCAATTAATTTTAAAGCTATTACTTTTTTTTGTAGTTCCCAGTCATCATCAACATAATAAGCAACTACACTAATATAATCCTCCTTAGTCCTACCACTCTAAATATCAGATGTGATACTAATAGAAAAGGTGCATGTAGTAAACAATTGTTTAATACTGTCCCGGCCTTGGTTGTAAACATTCACCAAGTCCCGGGTTGTGGTCTGTCTACTAACAGCTTGAAACCTAGGATTATGAACAGTTTTAATGTAAGTCTCGAATGCAGGAGACTCACCAAAGTTTAGGGATAGATCCTTTCTAGGAATTAAACGGGTGAGGGAATCTCGTGCTACATGAGAATCATACTTCCATGAACGTACAATACCGTCAGGATTCAGTACCAGTTGCTGCTGTCGTAGCTAGTAACCTTGCTTCTTCGCACACATCTCAGCATGCCGCCTCAAATGCTCTGTTTCACCAGAAGATTTTTCAGAGAGTTTAGTCTTACAAATTCTAAATTTCGCGTAAGTTACCTCCCTTCCATCCGCGCCGGTTTCCTTGATCTCATCAAAATGTTGGCAGACAGAGAAAGTTCTTGATCTCTTCGAGCCGGTTGTAATTGATAGGCTCCCGCTCGCAGTTTCGGATCCTTCCGAAGCCGTATGTACTTTCTCCGGATGTCCTTGCGATGTAGGAGCCGACCCGGAGTCGTCTCCTTGCGACATCAGCAGATAGCTCGGGTCGAAGTCGCTTAGTTGGAACGTCGGGTAGTTCGGATCCATCCTGCAATATAAATAGAGAAAATTAGTAAAAAAAGTACGAACAAAGAAGAAAATATAGAATTTTTTGTACCTTGCAGGAGCACCGGAGGCTGCAGCTATCAGCTATGGGAATGTGGAAAATTTTTGAATTTTAGACAAAAATTTGTCTAAATCAAAAATTTAGAGCGCAAGAGAGCAAAAGAGAGGAGAAGTGAGCACAAGATGAGAGATTGGGAGGTTTGGATGAGCAAAAATGTGGTTGGTGGCTGCCCTACTTGTAGGAAAAAATTTCACAATTTTTCAGATTTTTTTTATATTTTTTCGGATTTTTTTGTCCTCCAACGGCTAGATTCAAAATCAAGCCGTTATTTCGGACCGTTGGGACACGTGTCGAGTTTCTACTGGACCACTCGGGGACGAACACTGTTGCAACGGTCGGTTCCCGTTCAATATTAGCACTATAGTGCGCTGTAGCAAATGTCATATGGCAACGATCGGCCTCCTCCAAACATTGTAGCGTACTGTAGCAACACTGTTTGAAAATTCTGTTGCATGCACGGCAACAGACCGGCCGTGCTGGGCCGTGTCCGTGCCATGCCGCACCGCCGGCCCAATCACGGCACGGCTGCTCGGGCCGTGCCAGCATGGCCCATAGACTTTCGTGCCGGGCCGGCCTAGACACAGTTACTATAGCACTGTGCCCGGACCGACCCGTTAGGGCATGGCCCATTTAAACATGACTAGCAACATGTCACCCTCGACTTCTCCGAAATGTATCCTGTAGGCCAGGAAACGGTGAGCGTAACATTTGCCCGGAAAATGGCTTTTCAACCTTTTATCGGGAAATTTGGGCAATGTATGTACACAGGAATTCAATCAAGAAATATTATAATTTTTTTTAATAAATAACGTCGTTAACTTTTAAACATATATTAATTTGATTATTTATCTTATTTAAAAATTTTGTTTAAATATATAAAAATATAAATCATGATTACGTGTAATTACGTAATTTTTTTAATAAGACAAATAATTAAACTTATGTAAAAATCAACGGAGTCATTTCTTAAAAAACAGATAGAGTAGCAATTCAACTATTTATCGTGTTTACAGCACAGTTTACACCGGAACAAAATTAAATCAACATATCACTTAGACATGTTAGCACTATATGTCAGTAACATCTCTACAACACATCAACTGTACGAACGATTATCCTTGTTCTACTAGCAGCGGTTAAGCTGGCAATTGAAACAAATATAATAACTTAGATGAAAAGACATAGAAGCTCTATATAACTATTTTCTCTACTACCAATAATTCATTTGGTAATTCCAGTAAAAAAGTTCATTTGGTAATAGAAACAAATATGGCTAATTGGATAAGAAAGATATAACACTTTTACGATTAATAGAGATCATCATAAAAATTATACAAAACAATTGATATTGTGCCATTCCATACCGTCGGTTATCGGTAACCGCACATACCGCTGGGGTACTGTAAGGGTAACCGACCCGACGGTATGGTTTACCCGAATTTCATCCGAATTAAAATTTTTTAGAAAAATAAAAAAATCCAAAAAAAATCTAGTAGGTAGTACTTGAATTATGTATTACTATGGTGAAGAAAGTTTATGAAAATAATAAAGTTTACTTCATATTTTGGAGCTCCATCAAAATTGAAAAAAAATAAGAGATGGGTTGGGATATAATTTTTACTTTATTTAAGTGTAAAAGCGATAGCAAGGGTTATGCAAAAAAATTATGCAATATTACATTATTTTTTAGAGATATCCATAAGTTTTTCCCTGAATTTTCTATAATTTTTTAGAATTTTTACTACGTTTTACAATTTTTTCCGTAATTTTTTTAGCTTCAACAAACCATAGCTTAGCGTGCGGTTATCGCGCGATATCATGCGGTAACCGTAACTTTACTGTGAGATTTAAAAATTTTAAATTTAAATTTTTAGAGATGAAATTCCTGCAGTTATTGATGGTTACCGCGATAACCACGTGATAACCACTTACCGTAGGGAGCAGTAATCTCCCAAACGGTAAGAGCAATCCTGATGGTACCCTGTCTGTAGCAAGAACGTACTGTAACCACTATGTGCATTTCTATCTAATTTGAGTTGATTGTTTGAGCTTGGAATCAAGTGGCCGTGAGTGGAATCAAGTGGCCGTGAGTTTCTAAGTTGAGAGTGGATCTCTCAGGTGAAAATGTGCATATTTAAGTTAAGAGTGAAAGTTGGGATATTATTAGAACTTACAAGTTGTGACGGTTAATTGTATCTAAAGCCTATATAATAGATCGAGAGAGAGCACCAAAGGTAGGAGTAGAAACGAATGGGGGAGTGCAGAAGATGGAAATGCCTACGTACGTAAATAGGAGTGCAGAAGATGGAAATGCTTATGTACGTAAATAAGCCACATTTAATTCTAATCCAAGTCCAAACATGACATTTTGGGTCAATTCATGCATGTTCTTATTTAAGTAGTAGTAGTTTTTTTTAAAGCACAATACAAAACGCATAAGCTCATGTAATGCACACCCTTTCCATATGAGGATATACCTCTAAAGAATAATAATTAGCAATAAATATAAGCACTCGTATCAAATTTAGGTGGCATTCGAGATAGCTTTTGCGTGCGGCTTATATCCTCATATAAGCGCGTGATTAATTAAGTATTAACTATTAAAAACTTGAAAATTGATCTATTTAATTTTTTAAAGATACTTTCCTATAGAAAATTTTTAATAAATATACTGTTTAGCAGTTCGGGAAACATGTTTACGAAAAACGAGAAAATAAGCATAAGCTAGAAGCAGAACCGAACACTGACTTAGGGCTTGAACTTGAGTGGATAGGTTCCAGGGCTTGAACGTGGGTAGGTTCCATCTTAAAGTAACATAACCATTTGAGCTACGCCCGGTTCACAATAGTAATAGTTATTTTAATTATTACCTAGTGCATGTTACTTCGTCCGATCCTCAAAATACCTTTTTTTTGGGTATCAATACGCTTTTAAAAATATAATTTTGACCGCTAATATCTCTTGCATTATATTTATATATAACCCAATAAAATTATGAAATTTGGTATTTGAAACAAATGTACACACACGATTTTTTGAAAATATATTGATGTTCCAAGGTTTTATTATTTTCTTCCTTAAAATATTTTCAGGACCAAAGATTCAACGTCAGCTATTTTGAACTACACTAGCAGGTCTGGGTACGCATATCTAGTTTTCCAGGGACAAGCATGCACGAACCCACCCAGTTCTTCCTCCTGTCTCGTTCTTGCCTCCCAAGTCCCTGTCAAGCAGATCGCGCCATCAACTATTATCAAACTATAAGACATACTTACCCCCGATCGAAACCAAAAAATAATCCGCGTGGACTTCGTTCAACTCGACGATGGATCGATCGAGCGGTTAAATTATAATTAAAGCTCACTTTCTAATTTTTACCGCGACCGATTTGGACGGGCACAAGCAGCCAGGCCCGTGGAACGCATCAAAAATTCAAACCGCGCGCAGCCACGTGAGATAGGGAGAGTCCAACTCCGTGACATCATCCGTTCTGTCTCGCATCACCTGCGCTCGTCGTACCGGCCCGGCCTGGCCTTAACGTTGTACTTCCACAGTCTCAAAATAAATTATCTCATAGAGTTTAAACCATATTCTAAAATAAACTAATTTTTATCTTTCCACCTAGCCGATTCACAAATTAAAATTTTTTATCTTTTTAATATTCTTTAACTACTTATCAATCAATACTATATTAATATTAATAATAATGATTAACCTTATACCGAGATATGAGGGTTGGATTTGTTTTGAGACGGACGAGTTATCTCCTCTCCTGCAGTTCAGCGTAGGCGCGCGCGTAGCCCCGTCGTTCAAGTTTTTGAACGGTTCTTCGCCTCAAAATTTCTGCTAATCTTCTCTGCAGAATTTTGCCTTTGGCGGCACGCACATGTAGTTAATCTAAAATACTACTACCACCTTCCGGCTGCTGTAGGAGCGATCGAGAGTATGCAGCTGGTCTAACGCAACGGATAGGAAACAACGCGTATGTGCACCCTCGAGCGCGGAAAAATTCAAACCTTTTGAATTCAAGCAGCTAGGAAAATCAGTGTATGCTTGAAGAGCAAACTCCTTTTTGGATTTGTATATTTGCTTTGAATCGATGCAAAATATTTGTTTCGTATCCATCAGAGGGGGACCGGAAAAGCGAATTTGATAGAGCGAGCCGCGGCCGGGTTATGATCTTTGCATCAGACACGGGTTATATTGACGATGGACTAACACTGTTTGGTTGCCTTGGTAGTAGTAGCAGAAATCGATCAGCGTGTATTTTTCTTCGCTCTTCAAAAGCTAATAATCCAGTTTGAAACGAGACTGAAGGAATTCTCGCGCGCGACCGACGAAACATACTGCGCGCGTGGAGCTAGCTGCCTTACGTACATGCTATAAAACTTCCATGCGACCATGCCCAAACCCCACCCTATATAAATACATCTGCCCAGCTAGCAACAATCACAAATTAACTCTCAGCGATCTCGATTTGGTCAGTTTGCTGCTTCGGTGCGCATACAAACACTTGTGATATATAGCTGTCTCGATCAATCGATCGATCGATCGGTAGCTTAGCTAACTAGCTAGAGCCGTACCGCATTCAATTCTTCGGTTAATCCAGTACCCAGCGGAGACATTTCTCGATCATGTCGTCGTCCGGATTACTTTCTCGTGGCCGCCGGTGCACCACCATCGCGTCTCGGCTGAACGCGTCGGCGGAGTCGGCTGCAGCCAGCAGCAGGGGGAGGAAGAAGGCGGTGGCGGCGAGACGGGTGGAGTACTACGACGACGAGGAGGCGCCGGGACAGGAACCTTGTGATGTGTTCATCAACCACCGCGGAGTCGATACGAAGCGGACGGTTGCGCGGCTGCTGTACGACCGCCTCGTCGACGGCGGCATCCACGCCTTCCTGGACAACAAGTCGATGCGGCCAGGCGACCGCCTCGAGGAGCGGATCGGTGCCGCGATCAGCGAGTGCAGCGTCGCCGTCGCCATCTTCTCGCCGCACTACTGCGACTCCGAGTATTGCCTCCGCGAGCTCGCGATGCTCGTCGAGTCCCGCAAGACAATCATCCCAATCTTCTATGACATCAAGCCGTCCGATCTCATCCTCCCTCAGGCCGTCGTCGATACCGCCGCACACCCCCGCGATATCGAACGCTTCAAGTTCGCGCTTCGCGAGGCCAAGAACACCGTCGGGCTCACCTACGATCCCGCCACAGGGTACGTGCTTTCATTGACGCCATTGTTCTCGTAGCTTGGCTAGCTAGCTGTCCTATCTAATGTAGAGCATGCAACTGACTGTGTTTGCAATGTTGATCTGCCTCTGCAGAGATTTGGCAGAGCTCGTTTCATTGGCTGCAGACGCAGTCATGGAGAGCATAGACAAGCAGGAGATCACGCAAGGAAGACAGATGATCATGTCCAGGCTGTAATTTTGAACGATTCACCATCGTCACCACGTACAATTCAGAAGGGGAGACTAAGAAGGAACAACGGGGCAATTTAACAAAATAACTTTTAACTTGGGAGGGATTCATTCATTTTTTTTGTTTAGTTATTTTTTGGGTAAATAAATTAATCAGGGTTGAAAGTACTACGTAAAAATAAGTAATGCAGCACTGACCAGCTAGGCAGTCCATGCAAGAATATATGCATGAGAATTTTGGGTTTTGCAAATAATTACAGGCATATGTGAATATGTATGTACATGATTCTACGAATAAAAATACAGATGAGGGTTTTAACAGTCTGCCAGTCTTTGCATGGTGGGACTGAATTCAAACATCTCTGTCTCCCGCCTTTATTAATGTCTTCGCTATTTTTTGTCTACTGGTATTTATTCAAGCATTCAAATGCATGCATGGTCGTTTTGAACTAGTAGTAGGGTTCACATTTTAATTTCTTCAGTTTGATTTTCTTGCGCATAGCAGTACTTTCAGCTGCAACCTACAGCCTCTACTGCATTGCTCTCGCTCTTCGTATATATATTTTTTAAGGGAGTACTAGTAATATGTACGTACATGCTCCACTCATAAATATTTAAGACAAGATTTGGTCAAGTTAGCATTTAAATTAACTTTGATCTTCAATTTTATATTTGAATAAATCTATAAAATCTAACAAATTTATGATATTACGATAATACTTTAAGAAAAATCTACTGCACGTACATATTTTTCATTTTTAAACTAAGTATTAAGAAATTATTGATAGTCAAAATTTCAAAAGTCAGATTTTATGACCGAAGGGAATTTGCACCGGATATAATTCTATCTACGCTCTTGAAAATTCTTATACATCTACTGTGCATGCATGCGTGCTCAACGCTGTACTGAATGTAATTAAGTTCAGTTATTAAGTCAAGTAGCACAAGGTGATATACTGAGAATTTAATTAGCCACGCAATGTTTCTTCCATGGAGCAAATAGACTTCTGCTACTTGAATTAGATGCAAGGTTTTACCGCATTAATTCATTAATGGTGTTAACTCAGCTGATAGTACATTCCTCCTTTTTTTGCACGGAGAATTACACATTTCTCATGTCCACATATCAGCTTTCAAGGTTCAAATTGACTCCAATTTATATGTTACACTTTCACTGAAAAAACATAAGGTGGTAGTAACAGGTCAATTCACAAGTATTAGTCCCATTAGACCTAGGGTGCATATATTAAGCCGTTGCGTGTCTAAATTAAAAGAAGAAAAGATGCATCCATGATTGGTTGCAATTAATGTACGATGAATTTCCCTAGCATTTTGGTAAAAAAAACAAACTCATTAACTAGATTTTACTTGAAGATATTGTAAGTCACAATTTGTATATAATGATCTAGATAAAAGAAATTTACTTTGGATATAATGCTGCCTAGATGATTCATGTCTTAGGGCAATCCCAACCCAAAAACTACCAAGTAGTTTTCATGCTTTACATGTTATATGTACACCACTTTAAAAACTATTATCTCCAATGCACCATTTCTATTCATAACACAAGTAATTAATTAGTCACTCAATTCTCTCTTCAATCCACTAATTATCTTTCTTTCTCACTATTATGTAGACATTATCATCTTTTAATACAAAATTTGATGGTGTCTAGTACATAGGTTTTCGTGTTGAAATTAGGTCTTATATGAGACCTAGTTTCTTCCTCTCTCTCTATTCTCTCTCCCATTTAATATAGTGCCACATAAGCAAAAAATCCTATGTGACAGTATAATTAATGTTATAGAAACTATCATAGGTGGAGGGTTGGGACTGTTCTTATAGGATCAGAGTCCACATATACTTTTAGGTAAGTGCTAAAAACTATATATAATAACTCCTTAAAGACAATAAAATACCTCTATTTTACATTTTTGGGGAGTTGAATTGATTACTATGAAAATCATGTAAAATTCATGCATTCCAAAGTTACCTTTAGAAGATTTGTAACAATGGTACTCTCCCGTACATGCTTCCTAAATACCTTCCTCATTGTGGCTTTTCTCTCTCCCTTAATCAGTTACTTCTGCACTACCCCTCATCCTCTTGTGTAAAAAGTGTAGAGTTGAGGAGAGCCGATGGAGAATGTAAGACAGGAAAGATAGAGGCACAATGGAAAAGAATTGACTCCCTCTTGTTTTCTCCATGCTACACCACTGCACATGGTTTCATAATACCTTTGGATCTTTAGAAGAAAACAAATGTTTCACAGTTTTTTAAAATCCATATATACTTTCTTTAGACCATGGAATTAAGAACAATGCTTTGAATTTCACTGGAGAATTCTTGCCCTAATTCTAAGATTAGATTTTGTTCCTTACATGCATAAATATGGTCACCCTCTAGGTGCTTTAAATTTTAGAACCGTGCAAAGACTGTTGAATGGCCTGTATTTGAATAGTCCACGCATACCCTAAATGGTTGACAGTATTCCAATATTGATCAGTTGGCACTTGGCAGTCAAAGAATGGGCTATTAGTTAACAAGGGAATGTATGATAAGAAAGTTATCTTTAGAAAATCCTCCTGTTAATTAATTTGTAGTGCAGATAACATGCATAAACTTGTATTTCAAATTTGATAGTGTTTTATTGCAACTTTATGTTTAGTGCGGACTTTTACGTGCATGGGTTCACCTAGATGTATTTTTTTATGAATGCTTTTGTAGGTTAGTTTTTTATACTTGTAGTATTTGCCAAATTACAACACTTTGTTTTAAGTTGGGATAGCTTTTTTCTTTCACCTGGCAAAAGTATGCGAGTGTTGCTAAACATTAATTTGTTGGTCGAAAAGGCAATGGCACGTAGATAACAAAAAAAAAAAAAAATCAGCCACCCAATTTATTAATTTTTCCACTTCGAAAACTGCAACTTCCATATAAGTGACGGCGTTCACAGATAAAACGTTAGAAACACTAATCTGTTAGTCGAAAAGGCAATGGTACATAGGTAAGAAAAAATCAGCCCCCTAATTTCTTAATGTTCCCTCGTCGAAAACTGCAAATTCCACATAGTGACGGTGATGAGAGATAAAAGGTAGATTGCTAAACCTTATTCCCTTCGTTTTATAAGGCATTATTATTTTTCATAAAGTTAATATTTAAAAAATTTAACTAATAATTAAACTAAAAACATATGTATTTAGTATCATGCATGCAGTATTTTCTAAAAATATTTTCATATGATATTAATTTTGTATTTATTAATAACATATTATAAAAAATTAATGTTCAAAGTATAATGTTGGAGGCCACATAGAAACCTAATACGTCTTATATTTAAATGAGGAGTAATTTGTTGTTGAATAGATAATGGCACATAGATAAGAAAAAATATATATCAACCTAATTTCCTAATGTTTTCTACTTCGAAAGCCACAACATTCATATGAGTGACGATGATCGGAAATAATTAGTAGAAACATTAACCTGTTGGTCGAAAAGGCAATGGTACATAGGAAAGAAAAAAAATCAGCCGCCTAGTTTCTTAATGTTTCCACTTCGAAACTGCAACTCCCACATGAGTGGGCGATAATAACTTCGATATATTCTTAGATATTTGTTAAATGATTGGAGTAGAGGTGATTAAAGTTATTAAATATAAATAGCATCTCGTGACTAGCAATTGAAAATGGAAGGCATTAGGCATGGCATGGGAATTGTGAAGCTCGCAATTAATGAAGCCTGTCACAGCTGCAACTGTATACATAGTACGGTGCCTCCGCAAAGTGTGGCACCAGTTGTCATTCAGTTCTCTCGATCACGCGCGCGGGGGCGGCCTGGAGGCGTTGGCACACGGTTGGTGCCGCATGCTGCGACGAAGCGACAGGGTCACGCACACGGGTCCACGCGACGTACGCACACCGATCGGTCTCCAACTCTCCGTGGAACTGCATTTCCTGCCGCCCCAGAGAGCGACACCGACGTGAAATAAGCATAAAAAAAGCTTGTCCCCAATTAAAGAAAAATGTAGAAGTAGCACTAGTAGTAACAATCCTGTGGCCTGCTGGGATTGTCGCGGATTCCTCGTACGACGACCGAGTCGTCCGTCGTCGTGGATCCCCGCGGCGGCAGCAAGCTCCCCCAGCATCAGATTCAGGTTCGAGCTGTTCGACGCCCTATCCGCCGCGTCGTCTACGGTAACACGTACTGCGTGCTGTACGTTTCACCCCGCGCGCGCGCCGCCGCCGGTGGCAGCGAACGAGCTGCGGCGCTAGCTGGCCGCACCGGCCCAATCCCATGCCAGCTCAACCCCTTCCGTGATCCTGTCTCGCGCGTGGATGCGAGAGTCGAATCCAACGTACGTCCTGCTGCTATGCGCGTTTATCTCGTGCAAGACGCAGAGCATTGACGCCTTCTCTCTTCTCCCCCTCATCCCCGTGCCCGTGCGTGTCTCCCCCGGTCAGCGTCTCTGACGACGCCGGCGTCGTGGCCGATCCATCCATCCATCCATATCCTACTGTACTTACCTGGCCCTCGCTGCCCTGCACTGCACACCGATTTGTCTGGCGCCGGTGTATGGCTTACCGCTGGCGTGCGTTGGTGCGTGCGTGCGTGCGTGCAGGCCGTCTGTTTGACGTTTTGACGATTCCTCGCTGTTCAGTGGTCAGTGATCAGAACTGAGACGAGGAGGATTGATCGTGTGCGTTGACAGCGTTGTCCGAGCCCCCGACAGAACGGGTCCAAGTTTACACTGTATTTTTGGAACTTGTAAGGCAGCTTCTGCATGCACCCAAGCTTGTCAGAGTGACTGACGGTGGCTGCTTTGATCTTGTACTGCTCCGTACTTCAAGTTGAGGTTTCCTGTTTGGATATGGAAATACTAGTACGTACTCCAGCTAGTGCTGTAGGAAAAGGTAGATTTAACTTTGATTTGAAAAGAACTTAGCACTGTTTTTCCATGATCAAGTCTAGAGATGTTATATTAGTGCAGATCAGGCGGTCAGCACCAGAAAGTAGCTGCGGTTGTGTGGATGTAACTCAGTCTGGTACGAGAAAAATGGGACAGTAAAACAACTTGACCGACAGGGCAACAAGACGCGGTCCTGACTACTGTAGTGGCATGATGAATGTAAGAAGAATTACTTGCAACTAAAGCCTGCATTGCCTCATTCCAGTTTATGGCAAGACTTTTTTACTGCAGTTGCTAGATGTATACGACAAGAGCACGCCATTGAAATTTGTATCAACCCATGCACTGATGCACTGTTCCACTTTCCAAGCATGCGTGCTCTGACGGTGACAACCTGATGTGGTTCAGACAAAACTCCCATTTCTCCAGCAGTCCAGCTACTTCTGCACGGCTACTGGCTAGCTACAGCCAATCAACTGAGCAGAGCAAATCGAAGAAAGAGACAGTTCACAGGAAACAGATGGATTGCACTAATTAACTACTCCATCCGTTTTCATATGTTGACTTTTAAAAACAATATTTGAACACCTGTTTTATTTAAAAAAATTATGTATGCATCATTTATTTTATTGTGATTTGTTTTATTTTTAAAAATATTTTAAATATAACTTATATTTTTATATATTTATATTAAATTTTTAAATAAAATAAATAGTTAAATGTTATGTCTAAAATCAACAACGTTATCTATTTAAAAATGGAGAATACTGGAGTTATGATACTCCATAGTAGTTGCTTTGATTCTAGGATTCCCTGCTCCACGGGTAACTACCGAATCCTGAATTATTCTGAAAGATCAGAGGATCCTGAACTTTCTCTGTAAGTTCAGTTCCCAACATTCTATTTCCCACGTAGCGACAGACATCGCAAGGACTCGCTGCCGCTGTCTCACCTCTGACTATCGAGTTAACGGGAGACAATTCGCTATTGAGTCGATAGCCACGTCGATATGTTCACAGCTAGGTCAGACAAGGCGAACACACGCAGCCAGCAGTTTCAAGGGGAAATTTTGACTAATCTCTCGCAAACCATCAAAGAAACAAGTCAGGGTTTGGCCATCTCTTCGTGAGGTCTGTCTCGATCAAGAATTGACACAGTCAAAGGTCAACCAAATTAAGGGATGCATGCAGTAGTTGCTGAATTGCTCCACGCAGCCAAGTCATTAATGTATGTACGGCATGCTGCGGTTTTCTTTTGCATGATCAGCCAATTATTCTAGGTGTCCGTGTACTAGTTGCAACAGACATTAAACACTTTGACATCGGCAGTCAGCTGCAGGTCATAAACCTACGGAATTTAATGGAGCTAACTCTGAATTTCCGATTACGACGGTTCTTGCATCTAGAATTGGTCTTATCCAGTAATCAGGGGCTCGTGACAGTAATTCTGCCATGATAGGGAGAACCCTTGTTTAGTTTCTTTGAAAGACCAAGCTGAAATGGACGGAAGAAATTCAAACTTCAACTCGGCGACGGCGAGCTATTTAGGAATACCACGAAAGGTTTCATCAGTTTAATTATTTTATATGAAGGTCGATGAACTTGCTCTGAAACATGCTTTCTGAAAGGGGCACGGATAAAACAGAAGATTAAGAACGTACGTCCAGAAAGTAGAAACTACACATTAAACAAGTTCTGGATTTTGTCTCTGTCGCTTCGCATCGATTGAACCGGAGTTCATCGATCCACAATTATTCGTGCTCTTTTACTCCTTCTGCTTCTCTAGAACCAAAGTCCAGAAGCAGCATTTTTCCAAGCCACTTATTACAGTATGTGAAACTTTTAGCATTTTGGGTCAGAGTTCTATCAAACCGTCCCGTGTCACCCGGGTACTGCAGCGCTAGAACATTCAACTGGTTGTGGTAAGCAACCAGTCTCAAATAAAAACAAACGAAAGAAAGAGTTGGAATGATAATCAAGGTTACATGCTGAATTTTCATGCTAATGAAGGTTCAAATTTTCAAAAGGTAGTACTTTTTTCAGAGATAAAACACAGTAGTACTCTACGACTCGCTAACGCTTGCTAAAGAGAACACCTGACCTGTCAAGAAAATACGTGCGGCCAACGCCCCGAATTGTTTCGCGTTGTCCATACCAAACCGTAGTCTAGTGGGCCGATACAAAGTAGCCCAACTAATCCGGTGTGAACTGGGCCCCAAAAGTACAGCCCGGCTAACCGGCCCATTCCCGGCGCGAGACACGAGGTGGGAAAGGGCAGAGAGATCGCGGGAGAATTTATTTTTATTTTTTAACCTTTTTATTTTTTAATTTTAAAAGACTCCCAAAACTTATTTTTAAATTTAAATTTTTTGGTCACGTCATCTTACTTGGCGTGGCCAATCGACACTGTCCTACCGCACTAGCATGATCAAAAAATTTAGATTTGGAAATAAATTTTTAGAGGATTTGTTTTTAAAATAAAAATAAAAAGTTTAAATAATAAAAAAATCATCACGAGACGGGTGAACGTTGGCGCGCGAGGCGCGGGCGGTGGCGAGCTGATCGACACGCGGTGGGGTAGCGGCGGCCGGCATACGTGTCCAGCGGCGATGGGCCCGTGGCGCCCGCGTTCGGTACAACGGAGCCGTATTTCTCGGGGCCAATGCCTTCGGCGCCTCCCCACACCGCGCGCGCGGGCGCCCCGCAGCTCATCGCCTCCTCCTCCCTCGCTCGTTCGCTCGCTAGCTTCCTTCCTGCATGCATGCACGGTTTCCAAAATTCCCAGCGCAGATCGCTCGCCTGCCTGCCTAACCGACGCCACAACAAACCACAGCAGCACGGCTACAGCTTGCTCTGTTGCTTCGAACAGTTTACTGGTATATACACACCGGTGGATATCTAGATAGCTGGCGTGTTGGTAGTGTGTGCATAGTGACGAGGAGATCGGTTCATACCATGGAGAGCCCGGACTCGTCGTCCGGCTCGGCGCCACCGCGAGTACTGCGGCGGCAGCAGCAGCCGGGCTCGGCGCCTGAGCTGCCGCCGGGGTTCCGGTTCCACCCGACGGACGAGGAGCTGGTGGTGCACTACCTCAAGAAGAAGGCCGCCTCTGCACCGCTTCCCGTCACCATCATCGCCGAGGTCGACCTCTACAAGTTCGATCCCTGGGAGCTCCCTGGTACTGATTACTACCTGCGCACTTTAATTAATTTACACCTCTACCAATCATAAATTAAGAACTAATTACTAAAACCCTATACTATATATTACTTATGCGTACACAGTATTATTAATCCAAATCTCCTCTAAACGTTGCACATACTTATGAGCATGTGGCTACTAGCTGCATGCTTGGATGTACAGTACTAGATGTGTTACTTATGCGATTCATGCACTTGGTTTGTACTCAGAGAAGGCGAGCTTTGGGGAGCAGGAGTGGTATTTCTTCAGCCCGAGGGACCGCAAGTACCCGAACGGGGCGCGGCCGAACAGGGCGGCGACGTCGGGATACTGGAAGGCCACCGGCACCGACAAGCCGATCATGGCGTCGGGGAGCAGCCGCGAGAAGGTCGGCGTGAAGAAGGCGCTCGTGTTCTATCGTGGTAAGCCGCCCAAGGGCGTCAAGACTAACTGGATCATGCACGAGTACCGTCTCACGGACACGTCTAGCTCCGCCGCCGCCGCCGGCGTTACGACCAGGCGGCCGCCGCCACCCATGATCGGCGGTAGCAGGGGCGCCGTCTCTCTCAGGGTACGTACGTATATACGTCTGTGCGTGACAGTCTTGCTAGGAATCTAGCTAGGACCGATTAATCTGATCGAGTTGATTAGTGTCTCAGCTGGACGACTGGGTGCTGTGCCGCATATACAAGAAGACGAACAAGGCCGGAGCGGGGCAGAGGAGCATGGAGTGCGAGGACTCGGTGGAGGACGCGGTGACCGCGTACGCGCCGTCGTCGCAGCAGCATGCCACGGCTTCTGGCATGGGCGGTTCAGACGGCGCCGGAGGAGCGGCGCATGGCGGCGACTACAATTCATTGCTTCATCACGACAGCCACGAGGACAACTTCCTCATCAACGGCCTGCTCACCGCAGAGGAGGCCGCTGGCCTCTCGACCGGCGCCGGCTCTCTTAGCCAGCTAGCCGCGGCGGCGAGGGCGACGGCCCCGTGTGACACCACCAAGCAGCTTCTTGCTCCGTCTACAACCCCGTTCAACTGGTTCGAAGCATTCCTTCCACGGGCCAAAGAATTTCCTGGTGAGCTAAACAGAAGTAGCAGAGACATCGGCGACATGTCGCTGTCGTCGACGGCGGAGAGGAACCTGGCTGAGGCTGCTGGCACCGTGACCATTGACACCGGCGGGGCCAATGGCGGAAACGCCATGCCTGCGTTTATCAATCCGCTTGCCGTGCAGGGTGCAACCTATCAACAACACCATGCCATCATGGGCGCCTCGTTGCCGTCAGAGTCCACAGCAGCAGCGGCAGCCTGCAATTTCCAGCATCCGTACCAACTCTCCAGGGTGAATTGGGATCCCTGAATAAAAGGTGCCGGCATTATGCATATACATATATGCACACGCATACATCCATGGCTTTTCAGGTTGTAACACAACACTACCTGTAATTGCACTAGTGTGTGGCAGTCGCATTCAGTGAGCACTGATCGGGTATAGTTGCATGAAGACAACACTATGCAGAACTAGTTGCATCTACATATGGCCGCATTGCTCCTGGAGCACGTACCTCTACGAACTAGGTAAGTGACCTAACCAGCTAGATCATATATTCAGAATAAGGGGGAGACGAAGCAGCTGCAAGCACACAGATATGATCATACATATATATATGGTGTCTTCATGCGTGTGCACGATATATGTGGCATGCAGAAAATAGTGTTGCTGACACATAGATATGGTGTTAGCTTCATGGATCTGCACCATATATAGCGCATGCAGAAACTAGTTATACACTGTTCAACATGATCCCCGTAGATATAAACTTTATAACCTTTGGGGTTATACCCTTGTAATGGCGTCTGTAGGGCCTGGTAATTGCACATTTCCACGCATTGATGCATGCGCGTGCGCATATGTATTGTTGATGTATCCTTGTAGATATGTAGGATAATTTGCTGATAGAACTGCAGCTGCAGTATATATGCTGTACTGTACATGTAAACAACTTTACAGTGGATGAATCATATCACACTATTATAACTTTCTTTTTTTTAGATAATGGATAATAAACTTTATTCTTTTTTACAGAAAACTATATATACACGCTTAATTATATTCAGAGAAATACATCGGCATCCTCGATCACTCAAAAACAGATGCATGATCGATGCATGTGCTAGCTAGCAACACATATATATGGATTGAATCATTGAGGTGCGTATACGTAGACGAGTTTTGTCACGCTAAAGCTAGACCAGTTACCCAGCCCCTGTCGTGTGACCATGTCTTTCCCAGGAACATGGCTGTAACAACAGGATTAATCCCAGCGATCTCCGTCCATTCGATCCACCGATCGGTCGGCGGGCGTACGTCCACACGTCCAACTCGTCACAACTTCCCTTTTCCGAGCGGGTAACAGGGCCACCTCATTTGTCCGCGCGACAAACCGCATCCCAGTTTCGCCGGGACAGCCGTCGCGGTCGCCCCGCGGGCGAAAGCTAAAGGTGAAAGCTAAGCCCGAGCGCGTACGGGCGAGCGATCGATCGGTCGAAACATCGGCGCGCATGCGGCTCGGCGCCTTTTGGCCTTGTCGCCTCGCGGGCTCCCCGGTTTTGGATGGTTCCGGTGATGGCACATGTAGCGATAGATCGGTCGATCCGTCGACGGCGACGTGGACGGGACGGGGGCAAGGCGAGGCAAGCGGCTGCAAGCTAATCACATCTCGCCTTTGGAGCACGCACGATTATAACCCCTGCTGGTTCCTAAATCCTAATCGATCTTATCTCCAGCTCCGGCGAATTGACCGCCTTTAATCGGGGATAGATAGTACCGTCGTTTTTACGCGGCTTGAGCGCGGCCGGCCCGCACCGATGGGGCTCGTCGTCTTGTACCCGCGTGACTGCGGGGCTACGCGTCGCCCCGCGGTTCGCTGAATCGCCGGTGGTTTTCACCTCGACCTCGCGGTTTTAGTTGGCCCGCGTGCTACGTGTTGCGGCGTGGTTGCGGTAGATATATAAGATTTACACATATATTAGCCGGTTAAGTACATATGGTAGTGGAAGTTCCAACAGTACAGATATGGTATCTGCGTATCGTGTTAAGAAGTCGTCCGGCGAGACAATGTGTATTGTTAACGGCGTATCAAAGTCGATGCATGGCAACAGGATTACATTGGACAATACAAGATGCTCTGCAGATCAAGGGAATTGATGCCGATATTTTTTCATAGAATGAATAGGAATCTAAACTATCTATGCATTATAGGAACCCTGCAAGCTAGGCTTGAACTGGCCAATAGTAATTAAATAACTAGTTAGGCCCCCTTTCAAACGTAGGAATGATAAAACACAGGAATAAAAATAACACAGGATTTTGGTAGAGATGCTTTTGCAAAACAAAAGATTACAAAACATAGAAATAACCTTTTAAATAGACCATATAAAAAATATAAGAATTGGATGAGAGAGATAGGCTCAAAGGAAAATTTCCAAGAGGTTGAAGTTTTTATTAACTTTTCTCCAAAATCTACATAGAATAAGCCATCCCTAAGGAATTTCGTAGGATTTGGGAAGTTACAATCCTTTGTTTCAAAGGACCAAATAGGAAAAATTCATGTATGGTTGGAATCCTATAAAGTTCCTCCACAAATCCTTTGTTTCAAAAGTGGTTTTTTTTGAAGCCCCTTAGGGTGTAATTATATTAAGAAAGAGAAGGAACAGTTCAATAACCCGAAGCGGTTAGAAAAAAGAAAAACGGAAACAGAAGAAGAAGAGAAAAAGGACAAGATGGGGGAGCCACCAGATGACATGCTGGGCATGTGGGGGGCCAAGGTGGTTTCTATTACATATGATGTGTTGGGCTACTCTGTGTTTCTCCCCTCAGTGCCGTGAGACCCTTCGCTCCACCAGTTTGCTAGGACAAGATCTCATCATTGATGTGGTCAATGATTTCTTCTGTCGATCACTCTTCGTTCTTGAAAATTCTGTTATTTCTTTCTCTCTAGATCTCCCATGCTACAAGAATGAGCAAATATTTGATTCCGTTCCTTTGGTCCTTTGTCGCGGGGACTATGCCTTCCGTCCACCATTCCTCAAGGCACACTGTTTTGCGCCGGTTGCACGAAAGCAGGTGCGGGTGGCGCAGTCTTGAAAGTACAGTGTCCCAGATTCTCATAGTGACCGGGCATTCAATGAAAAGGTGGTGTGCATTTCTAGGTTGCGCTAGTAGAGTTGGCAGAAGTAGTTGTTCGGCCACTCCCTTTGTTGTAGCCTATCTGCTGTCCAAATGTGATTTTGAAGGAGGAGCCAAGCAAAGAATTTGCATTTGGATGGCGCCCAACATTTCCACACCATTGTTGTGGTGGCGAAGGGAGTCGAGCCTAGGAACTACGTAATGCCCTAGCGTAGGCGTAAAACCTAATTAATTAAAAACCTTAATTGTGAAGATTTGATTTTATTTGTTGTCGTACCGTGTGCCGAGATCTTGATTTTCCCTCTGAATCCAATCCGGTGACTCAACTCTCTGTGCCCAAATTCAAGTGCAAGTCCCAGTTTTCCTTAATTATAAAAATTCCAAATCTCGCCCATCAATTAAATTCCCTCCAAATAAATCCCTTGTTTTTATCCTCCAAGAAAAGTATTAAAGCCTACTGTGCATTGTGGGTCTCGAATTCTCGGCCCGTTCCTATGGTTCTCTTTTCTCAGCCCATCCCTGTGCTCCCCTCCACACTGAGCCTGCTCCCTGCGATCGACACTAGCCCCCCTCCCCCCCCCCGCGTGTCACACATTGTGCGCGCGTGGAGGAGCACCCACTCCTATTTCTCTTCCTCATCCATCTCTCTCTATCTCTCTCTCTCTTTCTCTCTCGCAATCCCGCTGCCGCTCGGCGTCACCGGTTCAAAAATCCACGCCGCGCCTCGGATTCCCCTCGGTTCTCGCCCGTGCTCAGCCGCCATGGCCGACCACCAGTACCACCGCTGTCATTACCCTTCCCCAGCGACCGCTTTGCTCTCGCTTGGCTTTTGCCGTCCTCCCTCGCGTCACCCAGGGACCGTCGCAAGTCGACAAGACGAGGAGTTGCCTCTCCAACCGGCTCCGCCTCAAAATGGAAGCCCACAAATTCCCTTTCTTTCGCCTCTCGCCCCTTTTTCCCTCCCGAGCCAGACCACGGCCTCCCCTCTAGTTGGCCGCTACCGCCGCAGGACAGAGGCCGACGACGCCATTTGACCACGCCAGCCGAGCCATCCCTGGAGTGGAGGACCTCTTTCCCTTCCTCTCGAAGCCTCAGCCTGCCTCAACTATAAATACTGCCCCGTCCTCCACAAATCGTTCTTCCCGAGACGTTGCTCCGCCGCATCTCCTTGGACCGCCCCTATGCCGACCGACCTCGCTGCCCATCCGCGACCATTGAGCCCGTACCACCCCGGTGACCATCGATGTTTACACTGTCGGCCCTCGCTCCTCTCCGCCGCGTCACTCGAGCCGAGGCCGAACGATCACGTTCGCGCCGTCAGCATCCCGTCACAGTGTTTCTTTGTCTCAGTATCCCCTCGCGTCCCGTCCTCTCTCTCATACCCTCCCCTAGTACCCGGTGAGGTTCGCCAGTGCCCCTCTGGGCTCGGGCGCTCATCGTAGATACCTTCTCCTCGGCCGCCGCCTCGTCGTTCACCTTTTCGTCGTCGCTCGGCGGGTAGCACTGCCTACTGCCCATCTCCGTCTAGGGAAACGCCCCTAGAAACCCCCAAGAACCTTCCAACGCAGGGAATCGAACCCTGGCTCGCCGAGCTAAAAATCCCCAATCCGACGCCGCCTCAGGACGACGCTGCAATGTTCTGTCTCTGGTCACGATCTGGTGAATCCGAGCCGCTAGTCGGTTTCTCCTTGGCCTCCGCTTCACTCCGGTGCCCTCGCCGTTGTTTCTTTTCCCGCAGAACCGCTCCGGTGAACCGCAGCGTATTCAGCCGTCGGATCTATTACTCTTCTTTGTCTACCTCTTGTCGTGCGGCTGTGAGCTGAGAGCGCCTCCCCGCGGACTCGCGCACACACGGCTCAGGAGATCTGTGCGTCTATGCGTGGGCCGTCCCGAACCGGTGTACCGCGAACCCCGGAGTGCTCCCCGTCCACCGTCCCCTGTGCGCCAATCCATCGGTGAACTCGTTTTCCCGTGGACCAAGGAGCTGACAAGCGGACCCCGCCTGCCGACTGGAGCCTGACTGTTAGGTCTCGCCCGCGCCACTTATCCGATCGGGTCGTGAGGCCACATGGCCCAGGCCATCACAACCCCGTGCGTCCGCACCACGGCCAATTGGGCCGTATCACTCCGGGCCGGCTTTTTTTTTCGCCGAACTCCATGCGCGTGCGCGCCATCACTCGGGCCGACAGCTGGGCCCCGCCTGGTAGTGGCCCGAGGAGACAACAAATTGAGAAACCAATTCTTTTACCTTTTCCAATATTTCAGAAAATGCCAAAAACTTCAAAAGTTCATATCTTCTCGTCCGCTCGTCCGATTGACTCCGTTCCAGTTCCTGAATTTTTCTAAAAATGATATCTTCTCGTTGGCAAGCCTAGAAATCACTAATAGGACTATTAAATTAGCCGTTTGTTTGAATTGTTTCACAACACGTGTAGCTTCGGAGTCCGAGGAGCCTCAAGATGCGGATTTCGAAGACGAAGGTGCAGGCCTTGAGCAAGGCAAGTCACCTTTGATCATCTTGAGCCCATATTTGCAGAACTAAGTACTTCAATTGCCAAATTGCATATACTAGGTTACACTGTAAAAATTCCTCGGCCGCGGTCGCGAGACGATCGACAGGCCGCCAACCCATTTGCTGCATGACTTTCTTGATCGATTCTGATTCCCTTACACATCCTTGTCACCTTCTTTGACAGATCCCGGTACCTGTGCCGACGAGCATGGTACCGGTGATCACCTATCAAATTTAAAAATGACTACGATGGGTAAAACTTGGGTTTGCAAAATATTGAAAAACCCTACACCTGGGTCGGTGCCTTGAAAAATAAAATGGTTTGTGAAAACCGCGGTGCGGGGATCATGCCAGCGGGACGAGTCTCCTGTACTACAGCTAAGGACTGATTCCTTTGGAATTTCATCCGAACATACGACAGTACAACAACATGGGTGATATGGGATAACTCCTAGCGGAGTAAAGAGTCACCCAGGGACGCCTTGTGTGCCAATGGACTGTGAATCGTGCGGGAGGACATCGGGGTTGCCTCATGGGTTCCTGGTACAGTATGGTCGAGGACCTACCCTGTGATTGGTCATGGACCCCTCTAGTTGGCATGGGGTAACCTGGGTGGACTCCAGAAATGACTTGTCACGAAAACCCCTAGTCACCAATCGTGTCCGTTCATTCACGAGCTGGGTGATAGGGTAAGTCGCGTCGTGGGTAAAGTGTACTCCCTCTGCAGAGGTTTAAACTATTTGAATAGCCGTGCCTATGGTCATGGACGAATGTGAGGTGATTCCTTAGCGTAGTTTTGTTTGACTACTGTTTGCGAAGGATGTTTGAGGATTGGGAATCCGATTTCGGAAATGATGTGATGATGTCGAGTATAGCCGGGCTATGGGCCCGATGATATTGGATCAGCTGGTGGAGCTGGATTCGGGAGGCCAACTCTTGTGAGTTGCGCCGAATTAAAGATTGATACAAATCAATCCGATTCTGGCGAGACCGCACCTTGCCCCGATTGTTGAGAAGCACACACTTAGACTATTTTAAAAGGAATTTAAATAAAATGGGTTATAAAACAACCAACCACTCTTTAAAGGTTGCATTAACCAGTTAAGTTCTCATGACTTGTTGAGTACGCTAGTACTCACCCTTGCTTTATATATATCTATCCCCCCTAGTGCTGAAAGATGAGCTGGATCCAACTGACAAGGAGTTCTTCCAGGAGCAGGCTGGCTTCGAGGAGTTTTAGGGTTTTGGCTTAGTTCCCGAGTCGCGCTTGTGGCTTTGGGCTAGTTTCCATTTCCGCTCCTTTGCTAATGTATCGTTGTGAACTCGGGGTATGTCCGCAGTTCCAACTTGGATGTAAGACTATGTCTATTAATAAAGACAAGTTGTGCCATGACGGTTCTATCGCCTGTTGTGCCAGCACTATATTTCTGGGACTGATACAGGTTTGCAGGTTAATTGTACGGTCTAGACTCATCCTCCACGGAAGGTCAGTTTGGGGCGTGACAAACTGTACCAAGTAGGCTGATCTTGCTGTGTACTCACCACCCGTCGTCCCCTTCTAGCGAATGCTATCTTCAACTCCTGGGGTGAGCGTGATGTTTGCGTTCCATAAGCACTCGAGGACCGTGAAGAAGTCCATTATGAGAGGTACCGTCAAGTTATACCTAATATCAGCAATCCATTTTTCTCCTTCCCAGGCATCGAAGACCGTACAGAGCTTTTGTTTGAAGTGTTTGTACAGATTTGGTGCAATCACCTTGAGGGGGGTGGGGGCAGCCCATGGTGATTCCCAGAAACTTGCTTTTGTGCCATCACCAACCACGACTTCTGTTGACGCTGCAAAAAGTTCCTTGTCTATATCATCACATGTTGTCGACATACCAACCCATGGCTTAGCTGGACTAGTCCATTCGTGACAAAGCCAGCGTAGCCGTAGTGCTCGTTCCATCTTCTGCAAGTCCAGGATGCCGAGCCCTTCATACTTGATTGGCACGCAGACTTTAGCCCAATTGACCTTGTATTTCCCCCCATGTATCTCCTCTCCTCCAGCCCAAAGGAATTTATGCCTAGCCTTGTCTATCTGTTGCAAGAAATACTTTGGAAGCTTGATTGCCGTCATAGTGTAGATTGGCAAGGAGCTCAACACAGCCTGGACAAGTACTCTTGTGCCTCCAGTTGATAACATCGTCTTTTTCCACCCTGCCAACTGGGCTTTGATCCTGTCCAGAAGGTACTGGCCAACTGTACTCGACGGGGCTTTCTGATTGTTAAAGGTAGTCTGAGGTAGTTCAGAGGGAAGCTTGCCTTTATTCCAGTGAAATTCTGTAGCATCTCATCCAGGTCAATGGGGTTGCAGCTTATGGCTACCACCGAGCTCTTCATTAGGTTGACTTGTAACCCCATGGCTCCTCCAAAGTGCTTGAGGATCGAGATTGCGTTGTCCACGTTAGAGCGGTTTGGCACTCTGGGCTTGTGAGACTATGCTGTCTATGTGCCATAAGAGTCTGAGTGCTAGGATCTTGGAGATGAGTTTGGCCAAGGAATGGATCAGGCTTATGGGCCTGAAATCACCAACCATGTTTGCTTCGCTCTTCTCAGGAATAAGGATCAAGGTGGCCCTATTGACACTCCTAAAATTGCCCCCTGAGAGGGAGTAAAGGCTTGATAGAACCTGCATAGTGTCATGCTTGATCGTCTCCCAGCATGTTTTATAGAAGGTGCCTATGAAGCCATCTAGGCCTAGGGTTTTCTCACCTGGCACTGCTTGATGGCGGTCCAAACCTCATCCTCTGTAAAAGGCGAGTCCAAGTCCGATGTGGCCACTTGCGGCAGATTTAGCTCTTGCCAATTTAAGTTGCATGTGCGCTACACCTTGTGCCCCATAATTGAGGAGAAGTGGTCATGAATAGCTTTTTCTTTTTCCTCGTGACCCTCAAGGACGTCATTTCCCTACTGTAGCTTATATATAAAGTTTTTTTCTTCTGCGTGAGTTTATGCGAATGTGGAAAAACTTGGTGTTTGCATCTCCCTCCTTGAGCCATGTCATTCTGTACCTCTGCCTCTTCCTTGCCTTCTCCATTGTGGCCAGCCCAAGGATGCAGGTTTTAAGGTCCTTTCTAAGGTGGTATTCAGCCTCGGTGAGGGTTCCCTTCTCCTATGCAATGTCAAGACGCAGGATCAGCTCAGTCACTAGGTGGAATTGCAGGTGGTTGTCACTTAGAATACCATTGCTCCAGGTGCGCAGTGCTTTTGCCGTGACTTGCAACTTGTGGCTAAAATGATTGACCGGGTGTGTTGTTGTGACCGGTTTAGCCCATGCATTCTTGACTACATCTTGGTACTCCGGCAAGCGTGGACAAAAGTTCTCGAACCGGAAGCTTGGTTTATAGCGCGGTAGTTGCGTTGGAGATAGCAATAGCGGACAGTGGTCTGAGCAGGAAGCTGAGAGCGTTTGTAGGGCATAGGTAGAGAAAAGGGCGTCTCCTTCACTATTGCAGAGAACTTGGTCCAGTTTCACAAGGGTTGGTGCCGTCCTCTCGTTACTCCAAGTGAAATGCCTGTTTTTCAGCTTGATTTTCCGCAACTCGCATTGTTGATTGCTGCCCGGAATTGCCCCATTAGCCTTCTGTCCAAGTTCAGGTTGTTTTTGTCTCTTGCCTCATAGATGAGATTGAAGTCTCTACTAATTATTAACCAAGGGGTGTTGCTTGCGGGGGGCTATATCACACATTTCTTGGAGAAAAAGCGATTTGTCAGCATCTTTTGTGGGGCATAGACCGTTGTGAGAAGGAAGGACGTGTTGGACCCCCGGTGCGTGAACTGCACCGTCAGGGAAAAACGTCGGATGGTAGGATTAGTTGCTTGCATTGCTTCATCGTTCCAAAAAATTGCCGCTCCTCCACATACACCCATGGCCTACAAGAAGTGAAGTCTTTCAGTCTGGGTCCACCAATTTCCAGTCCCATTCTCCGATCAAATGTGGCCAATTTTATCTCTTGCAAACACATAATGGTCGCATGGTTAGCGTTGGCCATCTCACGCACTGCTTCTCTCCTTGCCGGTCCATTGAGGCCTCTCACATTCTAGCACAAGATTGGGTGGTTATTCATTGGTAAAAACAAGGCAGCAATAAGAAGCAAATACAAGTTGGCATTGATAGAGGAACATCTCCTACACTACATAGCATTCTTGACTGCTTCAATCTAAAAGGCCCAAGATAAGTAGCTTGCAACCACAAACCTGCCATGAAACTATTCCTGATGGGGGGAGACTTAAGGCCAACTAGAGCTAAAGCAACGACTAAAGACGGGAGGCCGTGGCCGGCTGGCATGAAGCGCCCCAGCTGCAGCTGCGCTAATCGCTTATAAGCTAACATGACTAGATGAAACATGACTAGGTGATACAGACTGATAGGAGATGCGGCCTGATCAGGCAGGCGCTACCTTGACCCCCTCCTGTCCTATGAAGTCCATCAGGATGCTAGCCTTGTCGTCGAGGCGAGTGAGGCTACGCAGGCCAGCAATCACGTGCGGCGGTAGGGGCTGGTCGAAATCCTGGACGTATGCCACAATCGCCGCGTCATCCAGTGCCTCCTCCTTCTCGATGAAACCCATCTCCTTCAGTAGGCGTCCCTGTGCGCGCTTGGAGGCAGGCACTGAGGATGGGCATGCCGCTTGTCGAGCGCTGCGCCGAGTGGCTTCCTTCCTCTCTCTTGGGCGGCTTTTGCGCATCATCGGAGGTGGCGGCCGTGCGAGTGGTAGTATCAGCAAAGGTAGTGGGCTGAAAAGTCTGGCCATCTTCTCCTCGAGGGCACCTGCGGCTGGGTCTACACTCCCTTCCTCATGCAACTGCCCTTCCTCGTGTAGCTTGGTAGGTTGTGGGTTGCTGTCCTCTCGGCCCACAGGCTGCAGAACCTCTAGGGCCGCATAGTCCACGGTCTCACGTGCAGCAAGCTAGGCCGCTGCGGTGTTGTCCTCATGGGCCGTGAAGTCCACGGCCGTGGCTGGGGGGATCGGGAAGCTTCTGCGAAGCTTCGGCATCATCCTCGTCCAAGGGAGGATTTTTTTATTTTTATATTTTTTTAAAAAAATATTTACAAAAGTATATTTTTATTTCAAAAATTTACAAAAATATACTCCCAACGTCCTCCGGGGGGGGGGGGGTGATTTTTTTTGAAAAATGCCCTCCCAGAGGGCGATTTGATGATGTGGCAGACGGCCGTGGACCGAGCGGCCGACGGCCGTCTGCCCTTTTACAGGGCGCCAATCCCGCTGGCCAGAAATAACGCCTCTAGGAGAGCGGCAAGGGGGCTGCCTGCAAAAACGCGCTGACCACCGGGGCCGCCGCTTTTGCGGGTGGCCCCCTTGCCACCCTCTGGGAGGGCGGTTTATTGCTAGGCCTGTATAAAACCCTCCCAGCCTCCAAAAATGTCATAAAATTCACAGAAATCACAGAAAAAAAGAAAAGAGAGAGAGAGAGAGCTAAAAGCAAGGCTGAACGAAAGCAGTGAAGCTTTGCTGGTTTGCTGATTCCTCCGCAGGTAAAATCTATTGTCCCTTTGCAATTTCTATTTCTATGCAAGAATTGATGTAGTATTGTACTAGTTACATGTATAGTACTATATGAAAATAAGTTGTTACTTGTAGATCTGTATGTTTTTAGTCAATCTGTTAGGCGATGTAATTTGTATAGAGATGGTAGTTATAAAATCTCGATTACACGATATTAGATGTGAGAAGAATGTTGGTACCTAGTTTAACTGTATTTTTTTTATCAATAGAGATGTCAAATAAGGTGATATTTCGGTTATTTCACGGGCAAGGGAATGTTAGGTATGGTCCACAAGGTGTAGATCTGTCGGAGTTTTGTTCAATGGCTAAGGGCATTGATAGGCCAGCCGAGAGAAGTTTCGAGTCAGTGTACAACTGGCTAATGCTAGGCTTTCGACTCGACCCCCAGATCAACGCAATAACCTTATATGTTGTAGTCAGTCGTGCAGTTGAAGGTTTTTTTGGGAACTGATGCCAGTAGATTGCACTGCCACTTGGAGATGGTACATGGAGAATGCATTCCAACGTGGTTGGCTATTGGGCATACTTGTATCGGTGTATGAGAAGGATAACACCGCTGCTGCAATGTCCGTGCAAGATGATGAGGGTCCAAGCACGACGGGAGGTGATGCCGAAATAATGGAAGAAAATGAAGGAGGGAATGAAGAAGATAGGCAGCCAATAGGTGTGGCAGATGAGGGAGAACTAATCGTCACCATCGTTGAAGAAATGGATAGGGAAGATGCTGAAAATGAGCATGCAGAGGATGATGATTCGTCTAATGAGGACAACATGATGTCTGCAGAATAGAGCAACGAGGACTTCTTCGGCCTTGTATCTTCGAGCGGCATCATGTGCCATGGAAGTATAAGGAGAATGAGGTCTTCTAGGGGGCTAAGTATGCATATGTAGAGGATTTAAGGGAGACAGTGAAACAATGGGCGGTGTTACTTCAGCGGGAGTTTTCGGTCGTGAAGTCAAGCAAGTCGGTGTATGAAGTGAAGTGTATGAAGGATGAGTGTCCATGGCAGGTGCACGCATTCAAGGGTAAATGGAAGGATTATTGGCAAGTTTCAATCGTGACTGAGCATTCATGTTACTTACAAGGTGTCAAGAAATACTATAGCAACATGACATCTGTATTTGTTGCAACAGAGATGTACTCTCACATTTTGAACCACCTGGGGTACGAACCAAGGTCAATCGTTAGACATATTGAAGAGAAATTCAAGTATACAATTAGCTATGTTAAGGCATGGAGAGCGAAATAGAAGGTTATAGAGATGAGGTTTGGCACATTTGAAGCATCTTATGATAATTTGCCTCGTCTGTTAGCCTGTATTCTTCAGAGGAATCCGGAGACCTGCTATGACCCGAAAGCTTTTCCATCAATTGACCATGGTAATCAAAGTGTATTGCAACTGGTATTCTTTGCATTAGGTGCTTTTATTCAAGCTTTTGTGCATTGTCATCCCATCGTCTGCATCGATGGGACATTCCTGACCAGAAAGTACAGAGGACAGATATTGATAGCAATTGGAGTTGACGGGAACAATCAAGTTGTACCTGTAGCTTTTGCTTTTGTTGGAAGCGAGAACACTGATAGTTGGTACTGGTTCCTAGAAAAGGTTAAGTCTACAGTTGTACGGATGAGCTCAGATGTATGCCTAATACATGACCGTCATGCCGGCTTGCTGCGGGCAATTGAGGAATTGAGGGATGGATGTGCTGAGAAGGTATCCACCAAGGTGGTCCGATGTTTAAAGTAGATGTTACATGCGTCATATGAGTGCTAATTTCTACAGGCAGTTTAAGAATAAGCACCTTATGGATCTTTTCAAAAGGCTGTGTGCCCAGAATCAGGAGAAGAAATTTAATGAGCTTTGGAGGAGGTTAGATGAGCTAGCATCTAACAAATAGATGAGCAGTCCAGAAGGGCTACCCTTGTAGGGGATGAGGCTCCACAAGCTCTTGTACCTCTATTAAGTGACGGACCTTATATTATAAGAAGGTCGGCATCGTCGGTTAGAAAATTTTCGGAGTGGATTGAGAATGAGCCATAGAAGAAATGGTCATTGTTGTATGACAAAAATGGTTCTCGATTCGGCATAATGACCACAAATTTGATAGAGGTTTACAACTGGGTGATGTGTGGCGTTCGAGGGCTCCTACTTGTTGGCATTGTTGAATTTATCTTGCATGGCACATGCAAGAACTTCAAATATCAGTTCAGAGCAGCTGTCTCCTCAATGGCAGATAATAATATTTTCTTTGGCACACTACTGACTAGATACATGCAAGATAAAAGTAATAAGGCCCGAAGACATCGAGCTATACCTCAAGGTACACAAGAGCACAGATTTAAAATATTATATGTCGACAAGGGCATGCGTGGAATCTACCGTAAAAGAGTTGTGCAGGAGTGCGTGCTGAAAGAAGACAGGACCTACAAGTGCTTGTGCCGAAGCCTACTCTGCTGTACATGTCATGCTCTCATGTTATTGCCGCAAGCGGTGAGTGCGGGATAGAAGCACGTCATTTTGTCTCACCTTATTTTAGAAAAGAAGTAATCTACAGTACCTGGAGTGGAGAGATATACGGCTTCGGTATTACGGGAACATTTACTACCAAGCATTCTCAAGCTATCTACACTCCTGACCCAACAAAATTGAGGGATAAAGCAGGTTGCCGCAAGACAAGACGCATTCGTAATGACATGGATGAGTCAGAAACTGGTGGAAAATATAAACGTTGTTCAAAGTACGACCAGACATGCCATACCTAGAAGAAATGTCCGAAGGATGCAACCGGTCCAAGTGCGGCGAAAGCTGGACCGTCGGCTTCAGGCGCTGATGGCAGTCGTCCTATGGGTGAAGGCACAACTTTAAGACGACCCCGTCCTAGACGTTCTCGAGCATTTGATGTTGCTGCGGTGTAGCGTTAGTCCATGTATCGATGTAATAGAGATTCTATAACTTAAGTTCTCCTACTTTATTGCGTGCTTGATCTTTGTTTTAGAATGATATGTACCATATTGTTGTTTTTTATTGTCATGTAATAATGCTATAAACCTTAACAATAATTTGTAATGTGGTTGTTTAATTAACTTTGTGAACTTATTCTTACTTGTTGCTTTAACAATAAAAATTACGCTAACTCTCTATTTGCATGCAGGTATGGTGTACTTGACACCATAGCTGCTCGACCGGGGCCTCAACCAGTCCCACCGATCTTACTTATCAGCCGTCGAGAGTGCCCAGCTAGGCACCTTCCGTCCATGGCCTTCACGTCATCTCGTACGGATAGACCCCCGGTTCCGTGAGAGGTAAGAGCTGTACCAACATTTATTCACATCATTTGTACATATCTATGTTTCCTAATATTGACTACAGTGCTATATTCTGTAGGTTGCGTGAGGCTGGACTTCTTCCGCTGTGCAGGCTAGTTGAGCCCGCACCGGACGAGAGGGACCCCGCCAGGCGGTGAGACGCTGACCGGTCACTTCTGGCAGCACTGGTGGATCGCTGGAGACCGGAGACGCACACATTCCACCTACCGTGCGGCGAGATGACTCCCACACTCCAGGACGTGCCCTACTTGCTGGGACTTCCACTCGCAAGGGATGCAGTGGGTCCGGTTCATGGGGCGCATGGTTGGTGGCAGGACATCACTGCTCGGTTCGAGGTTGGGCACCGTCGACCTGGACTTGGTAGGCCAGATTCGCTACCTCCTTACACCACGAGCGGCCCCTCGCAGGCGTGGCTGCTACAGTTCACTGTAAGTTATGGATTCCTTTGATTCATAATCATCCGATCTATAAAGCAACAGTGGTGCTGACTATAATCTTGCTTTACAGCATGATCAGCTAGACTCTGACGCCGACGAATACTCGGTGCAGCGGAGCTTGGAGGCGTACCTGCTGTGGCTGTTCGGTTGGGTGATGTTCACCAGCACGACGGGGCACGCGGTGGACAAGGGACTGATCCACTACGCTTGTGTGATCGCCGACAGCGAGGACGGCTACGTACCGCAGTGGAGCTAGGGATCTGTTGTGCTAGCGGCGGCGTACCGTGCTCTTTGTGACTCGTGCACAAAGACCGATCTAGGCGCGATTCTCGCCGGTTGCCCTCTCCTTCTGCAGCTATGGGCAGCCGAGTGGTTTACGATAGGCTGCCCTCTGATTCAGCACTCTCCCTACGAGGACGGCCTTAGAGGCATGTACGCGCAGTCGTCCGAGGACCGTCCGACTATAGGGACGATATGGTGTCATCGTGAGGTACGTAACGTGAAATTCTTGGTTTACCACTTATACGTAAACACTGACGTGTTCCCTCTATCCTATTTTGCAGCGTCGTTATGCCCACACGCAGGTTAGGAGGGCCTACTCCGACTTCGTTATGGAGTTCGACCGCCTGCAGCCTAGCGACGTCGTCTAGGAGCCGTATAGTCCACAGGCCATCACTGCCCGTGCACTGCTTGGACTCTCGGCTCTTTGCACGTGCGACCAGGCGTACTGGATGACGACAGTGCCGTTGGTGTTCAACATCTTCGTCGAGCCCCACTGTCTGCAGCGCATGATGCGACAGTTCAGCCTACGTCATCTCTTCCCTATGCCCGTGGAGATGGCTGTGCCGTGCGACATGCACCGGTTAGTACAGCTGCGATCTTTGTTGAGTACTACAACTCTTTAATGAAGTCTAATGCACTCTCTGGAAATAGGTATAATCGTAGGGGACAGGCAGGCGACACTCAGTGGTATCTCCGACTGCAGAGGTACGTGGACGACTGGTTGTTGGCGACGGAGGAGGTCATTGACAAGGTACGTCCACACACCGAGAACACATACCTAGCATACCAAAGGTGGTACCAGCCCCGCACCGGTACACACGTGACGTTCACCCTAGATGATCCATAGCCACACATCGCCGCTGCGACTGCTACGTATCCTACGCACCGTGACCAGGACTACTTCCGCGCGGTAAGTCACGTTCTCTTTGCACTTTGCTATTCCCTTTTTAGGTGTCCACAGTTCTAACACATATTCATGTCACATTTGAAATAGGCCGACGCAGTGCGACAGGTTCGGTCTGATGTGGACGTGGCGTTCGGACGGTGGGATCGTGCTAACTGAGGAGGAGCAGAGGACGACTTTCAGGAGGATCCGTCAGTCGATACACATAGTGATTCGTGCGCTCACTTGTCGTGCGGTTGATGCGGTACCTCCCGTAGCTGTACGTCAGCACCAGCCACGGCCCGCAGGAGCAGGAGTGCACCAACAGGGTTCCAGTCAGCCAGCTGGCCCCTCCAGCGGTAAATTCCGCTAATTATCTGTTCATAACATGTTTCCTTGTACGACATGCACCGTTTTACATCAATATGCTTCCGTACAGCTTTCGCCACCGTACCTATATCCCTCCGGAGCTGGCACATCCACGCAGGGAGCGTATCATACACGACCGCACGCGCAGCAGGGCATGAGCAGTGCCCTCGGGGCCACCACAGGAGGTCCTTCAGGTTAGATCAAAGTTTACTTTTGCCTTGCAAAATTCTGGTTTGCAATTATCAACAATTTTGTGCATAGGGTTCCACTCTATAGCGTCGGGGATGTTTACTGGTGTTGGCTCCTCCGCGCAGGGCGCACGCGGCAGCGGTTGGGCACCGGATCCTTTTGAGGGCGACGACTTGGAGGACGAGGAGATCTAGGATGTACTAGGGTTGGCGAAATGGGACAGGGGGTCCCACATGCCCTGGGGACGCGTGGGTCATCGGCCACGTCAGTTCCCCGGGGGCCATCTCTCCATCAGCCCCGGGCTCGTCCCCGGGGCCTCATCGCTGTCGGCCCCGGGCTCGTCCCCGGGGCGCCGTCTCCATCAGCCTCGGCCCCGGGTGCCGATTAGAGACTTACCTCTTCCGCCTCGAGGAGTTCGGGAAGTGGGTCTCGGTGGACCAGCTCTCCAACTACCTACATTAATGACGAGGTGACAAGGCCTGTCGCCTCTGTCGCCTGCTTTGCCACGGGTGGACGTCCCAGGACGGCCCCCCGTGAACACTCGACAATACCGTCAGAGATTTTTGACTGAGAGGACTTCGGTTCTCTGCCCTATGGCAGCGGAGGGCGACAGCCTCTGTCACATCTCTGTACTCCAGCCGCCCGCAGCCGAGTGGCAAGACAACTCGTCACATCCTCACGTCCCGAAGACTAGGCCGCCCGTAGCCAACCTACCCCGGCGTGGGCGCAGCAGGTGGCAGCAGGCGGAGACGCGCGACAAGACATCGTTTCCTCTCTCCCCATGTACTGGCACTGTGGACTCCCCTGATTCTATAAAGGAGGATCCAAGCCATCGAGAGGGACAGGCCGAACTGGAGAGGAGCTTTCCTCGTCTTCTGACTCCCTAGCTCGGCGACTGTTGGTCTTCCTCAGCGCCAGCGAGCTTAGGTTGAGCCCGTGCCCCCGAGTGAGGACTTAGCTCCCGAGTACTCCCGTTCGCTCCCGGCTAGGTTCTGAGCTCCCGGAGTTCTCCTTGTAACAACAAATACATTCATCTCCACATAGCATACACACAGGAGTAGGGTATTACGCTTCGAGCGGCCCGAACCTGTAAAAATCCTCCTGTCTCCCTTGTGCGTCGATCCCTTCTTCCAACCATCCGCTGTTCATCGTCTTCCCTGCGCGATCGTCACGGTTCGGACGGTCCGATCCCGGTTCGGACGGTCCGATCCCCTCTTCCTCTCGTCTTCCGCTGATACACGCTGACACCGACTTCGCCTGAGAACTACTCCCCTGGCCGAATCTCAAAGGGGGGTCTCCCGACTTCCCGCCGTCGAGGTTTCATCCTCCGACAACTAGGTTCCTCGCAGCTCGGAGGAGCTCCACCACCGCAGACACAGGACCCACCAGCTGCCACACACGTGCAGGCGAGCCGTGCTGGCCGTGCCATACCAGCAGACCGGCTGACGTACTCATAGAGTCAAGTGCGAGCGCAGCGTAGGAAGACGAAGAGGTTTAGAGGTTACGGCCAGGGGCTGTAATACGTTGTACCAGTAGTAGTTAGCTTGTTGTACGTCATGTTTTATTAATTCTACGTTTACTGGAGAAATCTCTTTGCTTCGTTTACGCTCGTCGATCAAACGATGTACTCACGGTCTATGTTTGCGACAAAACTGATCAAAAACCATGAATTTTTGAGTTTTAACTTCACGGCGAAATTGGATTCTGAGTGATGATAACCAAGCACATATTAATTGCTTACAAACCTACTAAAATTATCCATCCAACGAGTACAAACGGCACATAAAACGTTTCTAGTTATCGCTATTACATGCAACCTACATTATAACCAAATAAACGCAAGTTATAACTCGCTAGGCCAAAAATAACTTATACAACTACATACCTAGAGTATATTACACATGACTACAAAAAATGAAATGTCATCGTCCTCATTTCCATCTTCCTAACTTTCCTCATCTAGCCTATCAATGCCCTTAGCCGTTATACTAGATCTACACCCTATGCACCATACCTAACATTTCCTTACCCGTGAAATAACTAGTACAATACTACACATACTATATCACTTGATGAATAAAAATACAAATTGCAAAGAGACATGAAATATTACCTGTAGATGAATCCGCAAACCGGCAGGGCTTTGCCGCTTTCGTTCGCCTTCGCTCTTAGCTTTCTTTTCTTTTTTTCTGTTATTTTTGTGAACTTTATGAACTTTTCAAAGATTAGAAGGGGGTTTTATACTGAGTCAGCAAAAAATCATCCTCACAAAGGGCCATTTTGCAGGCGGTCCCCTGGCTGGCCAAAAACCGCTCTCTAGAAAGACGGCAAGGGGGTCGCCCGTAAAATGGCCCGGCCCCCTTGCCGTCCTCCTAACGAGCGGCTAGGGTGCCGCCTGCAAAATTACAGACAGCGACGGCCATCTGCCATGTTACTAAAAACACCCTCGTTCTCCGAGACAATGTTGGGAGTATATTTTTTAATTTTTTTTAAAAAATATACTTTTGTAAATATTTTTTTAAAAAATATAAAAATAAAAAAAGTTCTCCAAGGGAGAGGGCAGGGGCGGTGGGTGCATGAGAGAGGCCTCGTGCTCCATCGGGTCATCGCCGAGCGACAGCCCACCTGCCAGCGCTAGAGGGTCCGCGCCCCGAGGAGCGAAAAGCTGCAAGGTGGGGTCGGGCAGAGGGGCCTGCAGCAACAGGGTCACGGGATTGGTGGTCCTAGTGGCGTCGACGTCATCCCGGTCAATGAAGTTGGGTGGAAAAGACGACTTGGTCAGCGCACCGTGACGTCGGCTCCAAGAGCGTGGGGCCGGTGCTCGCGGTGAGCGAGTATGACGTGAGCCGCCGTGGTGGCCTGGAGCGCCTCCAGCGGCTCGGTGACCGCCCCCTCCGGTGGCGTTCTTTGGGCGGGGAGTCGTCGTCCACCTCACCGCCGCGGCGTCGCGCTGGGTGCGGCGTGCGGCTGCGGTGGCGGACCCCGTCCGACTGCCGATGCTCAGCCGATCTACCCCGCCGGAGGAGCGTGTCGCGCCAGGATCGACGTCTCGGCGCACGATCGCCTCCGTCCTCCTCGTCGGGTTCCTCGTCGTCGTTGTCCCTCCTCTGTGGCCTCAGCGCCCTGCAGGCCACCGGGGCCACCACCTGCGGCCCCTCCTGGTCTGTGCCATCTACACAGCTCGGGTGCCAGATGTGGATGCGTACCGCGGGGAACGGCCCGCCGGAGTCCGACGAGGAAGAGGACAGAAGCCCGCTAGCCCGCGACCTAAGGGAACGAGGGGGCGCCGGTGTCCAGTCCTCGGTGTGGTCCAGATGGATGAGCAACTCCACCATCCTGCCCTCCGGGGGGTTCGCGACATCATTGGGTGACGGGGGGTGCACCCCGTTGAAACTCGGCGCTTGGCCAGCGCCCGGAGAGAAGAAGGTGGTGAGCTTAGTGCGTGGTAGGATGTCAGGGTTCCGCATCCACGCCCAGCAGGTGAACATGACGGTGTCGTGCTTCTCCACCGTCGCGCGCTCGATCCGATCGAGGATGCAGGTGTCACCTAGGATTTGCCCGAAGGCCTCCTGGTTCCAGGCGTACAGAGGAAGCCGCTCGATGCAGAGACGGACCCTGTAACGCCAAGAGGAGAGATGGACGTGCTGGTCCTCGTCCCAACGGGTGATGACGAACTGGGTTCCGCCGATGAAGACGCAGCCTCCTCATCTCCATGTCTAGCACGCCGTCAGTCGCCACCGCTGCATAGCCGAGTTCTGGCCGCTGATGAGGGAGACCAGGTACGTAGTCCATGGCCTTCCTGACGTCGAGCCGGGACTTGATAGGGGGGCAGCGACAGGCTGGGAGGAGACGGGCTGCGGCGGTCCGCTGAGGAGCGGGGGGAAGGCAGCGCGGGGTGGGGGTTGCTGTGCGAGCTATGGCTGTATTGGGAACACAAGCCTGGAGCGCACTGGCCCTCGCCGCCTCGCCGGGCAGGCAAAGGACAGGTGGCCGGTGTTTTTGCAGCGATAGCACTTTGCTGGATCTCTACAGGCAGCGAGCCGATGATCAGAGACGAAGCACTTGAAGCAGCGGCCGGCAAGGGCAGATTTAAAAACCTCCCTAGCACCATGACGAGTTACTCCGGTGGTTGGCCGGAATTGAAGTCGCGGCGGGGCAGCGTTCGAAACGGGGGTAGATCGTTTCCTCCACCAGAACTTCAGCTTTACCAGTTCCCAATTTGATGAAAGGTCTTCTCGTGCAGGTCTGGAGATACGGTCTTGAATGTGAAGCTTGGAGCGTGGGCGGGGCAACGACGACGGAAAGAAGCCGCGGCAGAGCATTGGGCGTCGCCGCCGCTCGGCTCAGGGCGTCCTTTGGGGATTCTTCAGTAAATGCTTCAAGGAGGTGCCGTCCAGCAGAGCTGCCATCTGCCTTGGAGGCGAGATCTGGGGCGGCGCTGGCAGCGTGGCGTGAGGCAGCGACGGTGTCTTCAATGCCCTGCACCGGCCTAGCTGGGGAGGGCTCAGCTATAGGCAGGCGCTCTGTGCCGGAGTTGATGGAGCTCAGGGGAGCCAGTAACTCTCCTCCGTCTTCCCGTATCTCTCCTTCCTCTTCCCCATCAGAGAATTCTCAATCCAGCTGCTCCGAGCTCATCGACGACGGCAGGTTTGGGGGAGAGTGGGCCCACTGCTGCGTGGCCGCCCTGGCCGGAGTAGCTTTGGGCGAGGAGCAGGGCACGGCGCCGGGCGGGGTTCCGGCACCATGGGCAAGTCTCCAAGCTTGAGCTCAACCATGGCGTCCTCCAGTGTGTGTACACTCATAAAATAAGGAAATTAGCCCTCAAAAGTGGTTTTAGTAGTAAACAAAATACATCACCTTCTACCATATGAGACTAATTAAAACTAGAGTAAAATGTACTTTACACTGGATAAAACGTGTATGATGTTCTGCTTTGCTTTCCAATAGTTGTATAATAAAATTACAAGAAAGCATCAAAAGTGTCCGGTGCCACCCAATAAAGTTTAAATTATGATGCACATAAATATTCACACCTACAACTGCAATTTCAATACGAATTTAATGTTATTAGGATTTTGCCGCTGGTCTCCGTCATTAAGGGAACGTACTGGCACGTACGTGAGCATGGTGTGCATGCATGCACTTTTTCTATGTAATGCATCTAAAATAAGTAAATCTGGTTAGATTCCGTTATCCGGGTTCTAAGTTCTAGACCTACTTATATTTACTGCTAAATGTTTTTTATCAGCAGGTGATATATCCATCGATAATAATATATTTGTGGTGATTTCGATATATCCATCTAGTCTTACTAAAGTAGTCATAAAAATAGGGTATGCTTGTATGTGTTTATATGGATGAGTATGTGCGCGTGTATATAAGCGTTTCAAAAAAAAGTAAATATTCAAGAGAAATTTTACAGATCTTGAAAGGCACCAAAATTTTTAGTGTAAAATTAAATTTGTTATTGATATTAAGAGTACCAAATCTATACTAGAAAATATGGTTACTTTATGAATTTTTTATTTTTATATTTTTTAATAAAATATTTACAAAATTATATTTTCATTTCAAAAATTTACAGAAATATACTCCTAACACCCTTTAGGAGGGCTTTTTTAAGAAATCGCTCTCCCAAAGGACGATTTAATGACGTGTCTGATGGCCGTTGGCCGGGCGGCCGGCGGCCGTCAGTACTTTTGCAGGCGGCCCCCTGCAAAACGTTGGCCATGGGGCCGGCCATTTTACAGACGGCCTCCTGGCCGCCCAGAAACCGCCCTCTAGCAGGGAGGCAAGGGGACCGCCTGTAAATTGACTGGCCCCGCGGCTAGGGTTTTGCAGGTGGCTCCCTTGCCGTTCTCCTAGAGGGCGATTTTTGGGTGTCGCCTACAAATTGGCCCATTTTATTAAAAAAATCGTCCTCACAAAGGGCGATTTTTTACTAGCTCACTATAAAACCCTCTCCGAGCCTCCAAAAAATTCATAAAATTCATAAAAATAACAGAAAAAAGAAGAAAGAGCTGAGAGTGAAGGCGAACGAAAGAGGCGAAGCCCAGCCAGTTTACGGATTCATCTACAGGTAATATTTTATAACTCTTTGTAATTTCTATTTTTATTCATCAAATGATGTAGTATGTGTAGTATTGTATTTCTTATTTCACAGGTAAGTAAATGTTAGGTTTGGTCCACAAGGTGTAAATCTATTGAAGTTGAGCATAACGGCTAAGGACAGTGATAGAGCGTATGAGAGAAGTTATGTTTTTTTACTAGATGAGTAGCACTAGTTGGAGAAACGCTAGGGAGATAGAAATAAGGACGATGACATTTAATTTTTTTAGTCACGTGTACTATACCGTAGGTATGTAGCTGTATAAGGTATTTTTGGCATAGCGAGTTATAACTTGCGTTTATTTGGTTATAATGTAAGTTGCTATGGATGCATTCGGTATGTCCAGTCATCTACGACCTCCGATTGACGTGCCTCCGCAGATGTGTTGGTATAGAGATAATTGCAAAGTCGCAATAAGTAAGAAGGATTACACATACCAGCAAAGGTATTGGATGTGTGCTAATTATGCGTACTCCCCGGAGGAGCCGAAGCCAAAAGGGAAGAAGGGGAAGGCGAAGAAGCCAGTGGAGGTAATACGAATTATCTTGTAGTACGAAATATTTGAACCTTTGAGCTAACAAATTTGTATATGTCAAAGCACCGAAGCCTCCTCCGCCTCTATGCGACTTTATGCAGTGGATAGATACGGAGATCCGTTCACAGGACGCAAAGTTTCTTCGCAGTTTAAAAGATTGGAACTAGGAGCGGTGCCAACGTCGTTGAGTGGCACAAGAAGAGTGGGGGCTGAGCAGAAGAGAAAGGACGAGAAGGAAGCCCGTGAGGCAGAGAGGGATAGGAAGTAGGAGAGGGCACTACGTGCAAAGGAAGCTGGGCCGGAGACGGCGAGAAAGGGGAAGTACCCACGCTGTACACAGTAGTTGCATGTCTAGTCGGATATCCGTTTGAAATACCCTAAGGCATGTAATAATGATAACTAGAAACGTTTTATGTGCCGTTTGTACTCGTTGGATGGATAATTTTAGTGCGTTCGTAAGCAATTAACGCGTGCTCGGTTGTCACCGCTCGGAATCTACTTTCGCCGTGAGGTTGAAACTCGAAAATTAATGTTTTTGATCAGTTTCGTCGCAAACGTAGATCGTGAGGAGTATATCGTTTAATTGATGAGCGTAAATGAAGTAAAGGGGTTAAGCATCTAGGCCCCATTGTTGATTTTGGTAATTAATGACAAGTGGTAATTGTGGAATAACCATTGTGTTTCAGTATATGCAAAAAAAAGTTAGGTCCACATTCCAAAGAGGATGACCACCAATTAAATTTGATGGTGCAAAGCTATGGAGTTGTGACACGGGTGCCGGTCGGACCGCGCATACCTGGCCGGTCGGACCGGCTCGATCCAGTATCGACAGTGAGTTGTAGTGGGGGTGGCGGTCGGACCGTCTCCCCAACCCGGTCGGACCGGCCTGATCCAGTACCGACATGGAATTGTAGTGGTGGTCGTGGTTGGACCACCTCCACCTCCGGGTCGGACCGGTCGGATCCAGTACTGACAGGGAGTTCTAGTGGGGATGGCGGTCGGACTGCCTCCCCCCACCCGGTCGGACCAGCCGCGTCTAGTACCGATAGAGCAAATGAGATAGGGAATCGGTCAGACCGGCTCTTCACCCGCGGTCCGACCGGCTAGCATTTTTTAGCTGCTGAATTTGGACCCAGTTAGACCGATCCTTTGCCTGCGGTTGGACCGTAAATAACCTGAGTTGGGGATTTTGGCCCCAACGGTTAGTTTTTGCGCTTATTATCAATTACCAAAATCAACAATGGGGCATAGATGCTTCAACTCCCCCGTTTTGGTAATTAATGAGAAACATCACATATAAAGCGAAATTATAAATTAAGTTCAATACACGAAGGCAAATCATACAATAGACTCCCCCTAAACATGTGCATGATAATCACAAGAGCCACAACGGCGACGAAAGGAGTTTGCAATATGATTTGCATTCCATCAATTTAAAATAATAGAGCGTGATAAACAACAACAGCTTGAACTCGAAAGGACATAAATTTATAAAAAAAATAGTATAGGTCAAACGAGATAAATTTCGAGTAGCAATAAACTCCAAATGAGACAAATGAGAGTTTAACTATCCTATTACAAGAAAGCTGACAAATAACAAAAGGGTCTTCAATCTTCAAAAGGAGGGGAGGAAGGCGTGTTGCGACGACAATGGTAGACAACCAGATGGGAGGTCTCTACAATCCTCATAGGTCGCTCGAAACCATCCATGCGACCTTCAACATGATCAATGGAATTTTGCATAGTTCGAACATTACTGGATAAGCCTCTTACTTGTTGAGTCATCTCCTCAAATCCGGTATTCATACGAGTGAAGCTGTCATTTAGGGCATTGAGAGCTCCCATGACCGGATTGAAATACTCCATTGGCTGCATCCCAAAATATGCATATTGAGGAGAGAAGAACTGACCAAAGTCCTGTGGAGGCGGCGGAGAAGGAGGATGATCATGAAAAAAAGACCCTTGAGGTTGAGCGGAACGAGAAGATTGACCGCTCTCAAAGGACCGCCCGGAGAGAGCATTTGGTGGAAGCCGGGGCCTATACTCCTTATGGCGAGATGTTCTATTGCCCATTCTTCCACACTTTGCAAGAATAAGCTTCATTATGAATGGAGCATAATATATACCTTGTTCAAGGGTGTTTTTTGACATGTGCATCTCTCTAAGAATATGGTCGGCGACATCAAACCGAGTTTCACTTATGATAGCTTTAATCATATGCCATGTGATACCACGAATGGCATCCTTGTTGCCACACCTTGGGACAATAGAAGCTCTGACAATCCGGTTGATCACACTTGGCACAGTTTTTAATCCAGTGACTGTTCCAAATGTGCAATGAACACTTGTGTCGTAGAATTGAGCTTGTTCTTGAACAGACATTGGAGAGTACTGTAGATCGGAGTGAAGCTGTCGGAGGATGAAACCTCGACGGCGGGAAGTCTGGAGACCCCCCCTTGAGATTCGGCCAGGGGAGTAGTTCTCAGGCGAAGCGGCGTCCGGTGGATCAACAGACGGATGGGCGCTCGGGAACCGGGGGCCCGAGCTGAGAGATATAGGGGTTCGGACCGTCCGAACCGTGGTAACCGCGCGGGAGAGAGACAGGAGGCGTTTAGACAGGTTCGGGCCGTTCGGAAGCGTAATATCCTACTCCTGTGTGTATGCTATGTGGAGGTGAATGCGGTATGATTGTTACAAGGAGACTCGGGGAGCTCGGGAGCTAGCTGGGAGCAAACGGGAGCAGCACGGGAGCTAAGTCCTCACTCGGGGGCTCGGAGCCAAGGAAGAAGAAGAAGCACCGGGCTCAACCTAAGCTCAACATAAGCTGCCGTTTCCATTGGCCTGGATCCTCCTTTTATCAGCGAAGGGGAGTCCACAGTGCCAGTCTACGTGCCGAAAGGGAGAGAGCTAGCTATGCTGCGTCTTGTCGCGCATGCTCGCGCCCGCTGAGCCCATGCCGGAGTTGGTGCTACACATCGGGTCGTCACGCTGCTCGACTGCTGCGGGCGGCGAGATTCTGGGGATGTGACAGCGCACGTCTCCCCTGCCGGAGTTGGTGCTGGCGTCTGGTCGGCACGGTCATCACGTCGCCGGGAGTGGATGGAGTTTGGAGACGGGACGACGCCTGCCTCCGCTACCGGGGCGTGGAAAGGCGAAGCCTCCATAGTCAACAACCCTCTGACGCCCTCTGACACCTTTGACGACACAGGCTAACCACACAGGAAGCGGGCCCACCGGGGGCCAGAGCAGGCGATAGGCGCAGCACGCCCCGTCGCATCACGGTAGTTGGGGAGCTGGTGCGCTCGAGTCAACCTCGTGCCCGGCGCGGAGTGCTCTCTGAGCCCTCCGCGCGCATACGGCGCCGAGTTGGCGGCACCCAGGACTCGGGGCCGAGGTAGTCGGCACCCGAGACCGGGACCGAGGCAGTCGGCACCCGGAATCGGGACCGAGGCGGTCGGCACCCGGGACCGAGACCGAGGACCCGGGACCGGGGAACTCGGCACCCGGGGCCCGGGACCGAGGCTGCCGTGCCCGGGTCCTGGGAAATATCCCCAGACCACGGGCTCGAGGAAGGCGCACGGGGGAGTGCTCCCGGACCCGGGGAAGGCGCCCCCGGGCACGGGTAGCGCACCCGGGCCCGGGCAGCGCTCGTGCCCCGGGCACTTAGCAGGAGAGCCGGTCGCCAGTTGTGCAGAATGTGGGCCCGGAGTAGCTGGCGTGGCAGAAGACCCACGCGACCCGGGGTATGTGAGACCCCCTATCCCGTTTCGCCGACAGAAGCCGTGTACCTTCAAGATATCTCAGCTCCAACACTTCTTGCAACTCTCGCTTAGTTGCCACACACCCAAGCTCTCCACTAATCCACTTTATCTGAGTGAAATCTTCATTTATCCAAATAGTGGAGTAGAAATGACGAATAAGAGTGGGTCATAATCCTGATGGATAGCAATAGACTTGTCAATTCCCACTTCTCAGAAAAGATTGTGCAACCCTTGAAACTACGAGGTCTTGTTTATCTCTTTCCACACAATGTACTTATGATCAGCAAAGGGCTTGGTGGAAGTGTAGACCTTCTCAAATACTTCCTTTTGAAAGTTTGTGTGGAACCTTCGATCGTTCGAGTCGTTAGGTCCGTTGAATTGATCATGATCTCTAAGAAGCATGTACTCCATAGGGTTGTTCAATCGCACTCGGAAGTTGATAGTTGGATCTACTTGAGGAGGCATTGAATAATAGACCGAAGGAGGTGGAGTAGTTGGGTCACCTCGAGGATAAATAGGCTGTTCGTCATCATCATCCTCATCCTCATCCTCATCTATTTGATGGTCTTCTTCCTCTTCCTCTTCCTCTTCCATCACATAATCCTCATCCTCCATCTCTTCTTCCTCTGATGAAATGACGGGATCATGACGCTTCTTGGAGCGTCTTTCCGCAATTTTCTTGCGAGGAGGAGCCATTGGCTGAGAAAGAGACAAAGAAAAGGATCAGCGAGGATTAGTGTAAAAGAAAAAGATTTAATAATTAAAACTTGCTGTTCAGTCTAGGGGCGGTCAGACCGGCCCTACTTTGGCGGTCGGACCACAGGCCGATCGGACCGCAGGCATCAGGCCGGTCCAACCACCACTGCCAGATCGAGTTTGCACGCTTTGATTCATCAAAAAATTTTCACATACACAAGAGATGAACTAATATGGCACAAGACTAGAGAGAATAGAAGCTGAACAAGATAGGCATTGTACACAGATATAGAAGAGGAATAAGAAAACAAACCAACCCTAACCCTAGAAGCATCAAGAGGTGAATGGGATTGAGCTAGATGCAAGGGAGAGGGATTACCACTAGATTGCCGAAAGAAATCGACTTGATTTGCACCAAGAACTCCCCTCTAGAGATGCAAATCGATGAAGCACACTCCTTTGGCCTAGGGTTCCAATCCACGATTCAAAAACATAATCAAATACAAATCCAAACCGTTGAATAGAGAGAGGGAACGGAGGAGAATCACTTACAGTCCAAACGGAGGAAAAATCCCAGTCCAACCGAGAGGAGGAAGTGGAGAGGAGAGTTAGGGTTTGAGGGGGAGAGAGAGAAACGGGTTTGGGGCGAGTTGGGAAAAGAGAAGAGTGATAGAGGAGGAAGAAGGTCGGGTAGGATAAGTAATGGGCCTCCACCCAGTGGCCTGGTCAAACCGGCCCCCCTTAGCCGGTCGGACCGCAGGCATCAGGCCGGTCGGACCACGCATATAGCGCTGGTCGGATCGCCTGTGCCCAATCTGTCGGCCTCCAACCCTTGCACAGGCAGATCCCCGCACACAAAAGTCACAACACCAGGTTTTTAAGATCTCGGGGAAAAAACAAGATGACACAAAGGTGCTATTTGAATGTGTGAGCTCAAACATTGACAATTTCCATATATTTGAGATTTTCTACGGAATTTACAACAATTCTCACTTAAGTGCTAGAAATGTCGTATTATGGTTTATAGTAGTTTTTGGTTGAATTTTGAAAGCAAATAACTTTTGAAGGATCAAATTTTTGTGAGAAGTTTGAATACCAAAAACATTTGAAATAGTCAAGTCTAGCATTTTTGGTTTGGAAGCTTTTTCAAAATCTCATTCGAACTCATTTTGGAGATTTAGGGCAATTTGGTCAGAAACAAGATTTTAGTTTTTTCCAAAAAGTGGTAAGAAGGCAATTTTATTTACAATTAATTTTTCATTCAAGGTTAAGCTTGGAAAACATATAAGATACGATGTGAAACATTTTCTAAGCGGTAGATTTCAACAAACAAAGTTTGTGACAAATTTTTGACTTTGGTCAAACTAGGCCTTTTGAACACTATTCTAGCACTTTCATCAATTTGTTTACACTCTAAAGGTTGTATTACACATATGAGATGTGCAACACTCCCTATTTTCAAAAAAAGAACAACAAATTAAAGAAAGAAACCAAAGAAACAAAGGCAAAGAGAATTACCAAAAACGAGCACAATGCAAGAGATCAAGGGACATTTCAGATATCTATGGCATTTAACTCATTCCTCAAGTTGCAAAAATGGGTTTCATCAAGAGGGGTTTCTTTAGTAAACGTGGAATTAGTAAAACACGACGTACAAGACACGAAGTACTACTGGTACAACGGACTACGGGCCCTGACCGTAACCTCTAGTCCTCTTCGTCCTCCTAGCCTGCGCTCGCACCTGCCCCTGAGAATATGTCAGCCGGTCTAGTGGTACGGCACGGCCAGCGCGGGTCGAGTGCATGGTTGTGCCAACTGGTGGGTCCTGTGTCTGCGGTGGCGGAGCTCCTTCGAGCTGCAAGGTATTTAGTACCTCGTGGATCTCCTCGTCCTCGTCCTCCAAGTCGTCCCCCTCGAAAGGATCCTGTACCCAACCGCTGCTGCGTGCGCCCTGTGCGGATGAGCCAGCGCCAGCAAACATCCCCCGCGCTATAGAGTGGAACCCTATGCACAAAAATATTGATAATTGCAAAGTTTAATTTTGAAAGGCGAAAGTAAACTTTGATCTAACCTAAAGGACCTCCTGTGGAGGCCCCAGGGGCAATGGTCATGCCCTGCTGCGCATGCGGTCGGATGTGGTACGGTCCCTGCGCAGACGTGCCAGCTCCGGAGGGATCTAGGCATGGTGTAGTGAAAGCTGCACGGAAGCATACGGATGTAAAACGGTGCATGTCGTATTATGAACCGATGGTTAGTGGAATTTACCTCTGGAGGGGCCAGCTCATTGACTGGAACCATGCTGGTGCACTTCAGCTCCTGCGGGGCGTGGCTGCAACTGTCGTATAACTACGGGAGGTACCGCGTTGACTGCACGACAAGTGAGCGCATGGATCACTGCGTGTATCGACTGCCGAATCCTCCCGAAAGTCGTCCTCTGCTCCTCCGCAGTCAACATGATCCCTTCGTCCAACTGTCCGAACGCCGCGTCCACATCTGCCCAAATCTGTCGCGCTGCATCGGCCTAGTTGAAATGTAACGTTAATATATGTTAGAACCATGCATATCTACAAAGAGAATAGCAAAGTACAAAGAGAATGTGCCATACCGCACAAAAGTAGTCCTGGTCACGGTGTCTAGGATAGGTGTCAGTCGTAGCGGCGAAGTGTGGCTGTGGATCCTCTAGGGTGAACGTCACACGTGCGCGGGTGCACGGCTGGTACCACCTGAGGTATACTAGGTAGTTGTCCTTAGTGTGTGGAAAAATCTCGTCGACGACCTCCTCCGTCGCCAACAACCAGTCCTCGACGTACTTCTGCAGTCATGGATACCACTGAGTGCCGCTTGCCTGTCCCCTACGAGTATACCTATTTGCAGAAAGTGCATTAGACTACATTAAAGAGTTGTAGTCGTCAACAAAGATCGCAGCTGTACTAACCTGTGCACATCACGAGGCACAACCATTTGCACGGCCATAGGGAAGAGCTGACGTAGGCCGAACTATCGCATCACGCGTTGCGGACAGTGCGGCTCGACGAAGATGTCGAACACCAACGGCACTCTCATCATCCAGTACGACTGGTCGCGCGTGCAAAGAGCCGAGAGTCCGAGCGGTGCACGGGCCGCGATGGCCTGCGGACTATACGGCTCTCAGACGACGTCGTTGGGCTGCAGGCGATCCAACTCCATAACGAAGTCGTAGTAGACCCTCCTAACCTGCGTGTGAGAGTAACGATGCTGTAAAATAGGACAGGGGGAACACGTCAGTATTTGCGTTTAAGTGGTAAACCTATAATTTCACGTAATGTACCTCACGGCGACACCATACCGTCCCCATAGTGGGACAGTCCTCGGCCGACTGCCCATACAAGCCTCCAAGGCCGCCCTCGTAGGGAGAGTGTTGAATCAGAGGGCGGCCTATCATGAAGCGTTCGGCCGCCCATAGCTACAGAAGGAGAGGACAACCGGCGAGAATCGTACCTGCATCGGTCTCTGTGCACACGTCACAAAGAACACGGTACGTCGCTGCTAGCACAGCAGATCCCCAGTTCCATTGCGATACACAGCCATCCTCGCTATCGGCGATCGCATGAGCGTAGTGGATCAGTCTCTTGTCCACCGCGTGCCCTGTCATGCTGGTGAACATCACCTACCCGAACAGCCACAGTAGATACGCCTCCAAGCTCCACTGCACCGAGTATTGGTCGGCATCTTCGTCTAGCTGATCAGGCTGTAAAGCAATATTGTAGTCAGCACCATTGTTGTTTTACCGATCAGATGATTGTGAATCGAAGGAATCCGCGACTTACAGTGAATTGTAGCAGCCACGCCTGCGAGGGGCCGGTCGGGGTGTAAGGCGGTAGCGAACCCGGCCTACCAAGTCCAGGTCGACGGTGCACGGCCTCGAACCGAGCAGTGATGTCCTGCGACCAACCTTGCATCCCGTCTACCGGACCGACTGCATCCCCTGCGAGGGAAAGTCCCAGCAGGTAGGACACGTCCTGGAGTGTGGGAGTCATCTCGCCACATGGTAGGTGGAACGTGTGCGTCTCCAGTCTCCAGCAATCCACCAGTGCCGCTAGAAGTGATCGGTCAGCGTCCCATCGCCTAGTGGGGTTCTTCTCGTCCGGTGCGGGCTCAACTAACCTGCAGAGCGGAAGAAGTCCAGCCTCACGCAACCTGCATAATATAGCACTGTAGTCAATGACGTGAAGAAATGTTAGTACAGCTCTGACCTCTCACGGCACCGGTGGTCTAACCGCAGGAGGTGACGTGAAGGCCGTGGATGGAAGGTGCCTAGTTGGGCACCCTCGACGGCTGACAGGTAAGACCGGTGAGACTGGTCGAGGACCCGGTCGAGCTGTCCGGGGTATGGTACGCCATACCTGCATGTAAATAGAGAGTTAGCGTAAATTATATTGTCAAAGCAACAAGTAATAGTAAGTTTGTAAAGTTAATTGAACAACCAAATTACAAATTATTGTTAAGGTTTACATCATTATTACATAACAATAAAAAACAACAGTATGGTACATATTGTTCTACAACAAAGATCAAGCGTAGACTTACACTACACCGCAGCACCACCAAATGTTCGAGAACGCCTAAGACGGGGTCGTCTTGAAGTTGTGCCTTCACCTATAGGATGACTGCCATCAGCGCTTGAGCCTGACGGTCTAGCTTCCGCCGCACTTAGACCGGTTGCATTCTTTGGGCATTTCTTATATGTATGGCTTATTTGGTCGCACTTTGAACAATGTTTATGTCTTCCACAGGATTCTGACTCATCCATGTCATTACGGATGCGTCTTGTCTTGCGCCGACCTGCTTTATCCCTCAATTTTGTTGGGTCAGAAATGTAGATAGCTTGAGGATGCTCCGTAGTAAATGTCCCTGCAATACCGAAGCCGTATATCTCTCCACTCCAGGTATTGTAGATTGTTTCTTTTCTGAAATAAGGTGAGACAAAATAACGTGCTTCTATCCCGCACTCATCGCTCGCGGCAATAACATGAGAACATGGCTTGTGGAGCAGAGTAGGCTTTTGGCATGAGCACTTACAAGTCCCATCTTCCTTCAGCACGCACTCCTGCACAACTCTTTTGTGGTAGATTCCGCGCATGTCCTTGTCGATACACAATACTTCAAATATGTGTTCTTGTATACCTTGAGGTATAACTCGATGTCTTCGGGTCTTATTACTTTTACCTTACAGGTACTTAGTCAGTAGTGTGCCAAAGAAAAGATTATTATCCGCCATTGAGGGGCCGGCTTCTCTAAACCGATCTCTTAAGTACTTGCATGTGCCATGCAAGATAAATTCAACTATGCCAACAAGTGGGAGCCCTCGAACACCACGCATCACTCAGTTATAAACCTCTACCAAATTTGTGGTCATTATGCCAAATCGAGAACTATCTTTGTCATACAACAATGCACATTTCTCCTTTGGCTCATTCTCAATCCACTCCGAAAATTTTCTAACCGAGGATGCCGACCTTCTTCTCATACGAGGTCCATCACATGATAGAGGTCCAAGAGCTTGTGGAGCCTCATCCCCTACAAGGGTAGCCCTCCTGGACTATTCATCTGTTTGTTTAGTGGTCAGCTCATTCAACATTCTCCAAAGCTCATTGAACTTTTTCTCTTGATTCTGGGTGCATAGCCTCTTGAAAAGATTCACAAGGTGCTTATTCTTAAATTGCCTATAGAAATTAGTACCCATATGACGCATGCACCATCTACTTTGGGCATCTGACCACCTTGGTGGGTATCCCTTCTCAGCACATCCATCCCTTAATTCCTCAATTGCCCGTAGCAAGCCGGCATGACGGTCATGTATGAGGCATACGTCTGGCCTCATCCGTACAACTACAGACTTAACCCTTTCTAGGAACCAATACCAGCTATCAGTGTTCTCACTTTCAATAAAAGCAAAAGTCACCGGTAGAACTTGGTTATTCCCATCAACTCCAATTGCTGTTAATATCTGCCCTTTGTACTTACCGGTCAGAAATGTCCCATCGATACAGAGGATGGGACGACAATGCACAAATACCTGAATGCAAGCACCTAATGAAAAGAATACTCGTTGCAACATACTTTTATTACCATGGTCAATTGATAGAAAGGCTTTTAGGTCGTAGCAGGTTTCTGGATTCCTCTGAAGAATACAGGCTAACAGACAAAGCAAATTATCATAAGATGCTTCAAATGTGTCAAATCTCATCTCTACAACTTTCTGTTTTGTCCTCTAAGCCTTAGCATAGCTAATTGTGTATTTGAATTTCTGTTCAATATGTCTAACAATTGACCTTGGTTCGTACTCCAGGTTGTTTGCAATATGGGAGTACATTTCTATTGCAATAAATATAGATGTCATGTTTCTATGATATTTTTCAATACCGGGTAAGTAATATGAATGCTCGGTCACGATTGAAACTTGCCAATAATCCTTCTATTTACCCTTGAATGCGTGCACCCGCCATGGATACCCATCTTTCACGCACTTCACTTCATGCACTGATTTGTTTGACTTCACGACCGAGAACTCCCTCTGAAGTGACACTGCTCGTTATTTTATTGCATCCTTCAAATCCTCTACATATGCATACTTAGCCCCCTGGATGACCTCATTCTCCTTATACTCCCATGGCACATGATGCCGCTCGGAGATAACAAGACCTGAGAAGTCTTCGTTGCGCCATTCTGTAGGCATCACGTTGTCCTCATCGAACGAATCATCATACTCTCCATGCTTGTTTTCAGTATCTTCCCTGTCCATTTCTTTGACGATGGTGTCGATTAGTTCTCCCTCATCTGCCACACCTGTTGGCTGTCTATCTTCTTCATTCCCTCCTTCATTTTCTTCCATTATTTTGGCATCACCTCCTCCTGCCATAATTGGATCATCATCATCTTGCACGGCCATTACAGCAGCGGTGTTATCCTTCTCATACACCGACATAAGTATGCACAGTGGCCAACCACATTGGAATGCATTCTCCACATACCATCTTCAGGTGGCAGTACAATCTACCGGCATCAGTTCCCAAAAAAAATCTTCAACTGCACGACTGACTACAACATACAAGGCTATTGCATTGATCTGGGGCTCGAGTCGAAAGTCTCGCATTAGCCAGTTGTACACTGATCCGAAACTTCTCTCAGCTGGCCTATCAATGCCCTTAGCCATTGAATTAAACTCCGATAGATCTACACCTTGTGGACTATACCTAACATTCCATTGTCCGTAAAATAACTGAAATATCACTTTATTTGACATATCTGTTGATGAAAAAATACGGTTAAACTAGGTACCAACATTCTTCTCACATCTAAAAGCGTGCAATCGAGATTTTATAAATACCATCTCTACACAAACTAAGTCATCTAACAGATTGACTAAAAACCTACACATCTATGAATAACAACTTATTTTTATATAGTATTATACACGTAACCAATATAATACTACATCAATTTTTGCATAGAAATAAAAATTACAAAGAGACAATAGATTTTACCTACAGACGAATCAGCAAACCGGTAGAGCTTCGTTGCTTTTGTTCAGTCTTGCTCTCAGCTCTCTCTTCTTTTTTTCTGTAATTTCTGTAAATTTTATGATATTTTTTGAGTCTGTGAGGTGGTTTTATACTGGGCTGGTTAAAAACCGTCCTCCCAGAGGATGGCCATTTTGCAGACGGCCCCCTGGCCGCCTCTAAAAACGGCCCCACGGCCGAGGGCCGTCCTCTGCTTTTGGGCGGCCGGGGGCCGCCTGCAAAAGTGCCGACGGCCGTCGGCCGTCAGCCATATCATTAAATCGCTCAATGGGAGGACGATTTTTAAAAAACGCTCTCCCAGAGGGCGTTGGGAGTATATTTTTGTAAATTTTTGAAATAAAAATGTAATTTTGTAAATATTTTATTAAAAAAATATATAAATAAAAAAATTCGTTACTTTATTACCTCTTTAAGGACCTAAAATAAGGTCCGCTGATGCCACGGCCCTTTCCGCCGCGTGGCTGGGTAGCGAGCGGAGGTCGGCCCAACGCAAAAACTAACGCTAGCTTCAATTGTTCGCTTTGCCCTCGCGCGCGGAGATGCACGGCCTTGTTGTCTCATTGTTCTCCGAGATTAATCATCAGGTTGCGATGCAAGTGCACCGACGTGAACTGGAGGAGGCGGGGACGCGCCCCGCGAGATCACCGAATCGTCTTCGACGCTAAACCCCCGAACCCGCGGATCCCAGCTAATCTTATCTTCATTTCCCAGGGCGCTAATCTTATCTCGATACATCTACTGTGTGTAATGTAACCAGCGGCCAATCAACGTCGATAAAAGATGCGACAAAACATTTTTTTACTTTGTACCTCTGGTCGAAAGCCCATTCTTTACATGGATATCACCAGGTGGTGAATGATCAAAGAATCTAAGCTTTTTTCCATGACAAAATTGTGACTGATAGATAGGAACTAATCCACCGAAGGTTGGATCTCACTTCAATCCATGCACTGACATGACGGGTTGGCATTATCTCTCTTTTGGTTTTTTTCCTTAACCTGATTAATTATGAGGTTTATGCTCTATATCCAAAAGCTATGCTCGAGCCAATAGTATGTAAAAATATCAGGGGATAAAATTACACTGTTCGTAATAATCAGGCCACTAGGCCGGACAAGGGTTACTTCACTGAAGAATCTGTCCCGTATATGGCACAATATCGAAATGCTAATTAATCACTACAAAATTAAAGCCTTCGTTTCAGTTTTCAAATCGACTGATAACCTTCCTGCATAATCAAAGCATTTTAGGGCACATGACGAGAGATGGCAGATTAGAGAGGTCGCACCGCCGGTCTGCTGAAAACGCAAAAGCGAGAGCAAATCAACTAATCTCTTTTTAGGGAAGCTAATCAGCCAATGAAGCACGCACTAGTAGGCTAATCCGATCGATTAGTTGCCCACTTTGTCAAGTGTAGGTACTGCTTCGTGTAAAAAGATGTTTTGTTTGTCAAGTGTAGGATTCATTGCGAAGTATCATTGGTATTCTGAGACATTGATATCCTGAAACTGCAGTTATTTTAATATGTAAATTACGCCTATAATATTACACGAACTTGGAGGTACTTTTTTAGATAATAAAAATTCCATCTTTGCTTTAACAGAAGTTGCTACTAATTATTACGATGTTTGCAGCATATGAGGCTATGAATAACAGTTAGAAACATGAAAAGAACACCAAAAAAACCACTAACTCGATAGAGACAACATTTATTCACGAATCTATTCTATTAGTGAACATTTATTGGCAAAATTTTGCATTGTTCACGAACTTAGGTATTAATGGGTGCAAAAAGGTGCAATAGCCAGCAAATTACTTGCTTCGGTACAACAACCTAATTGCTTAGTCCATGCGAATAATAGTCAAAATGATCCATGTAATCAAAACAATCTAACATAGCGATGACACATATGCCACGCTGCCATGGTACTAAATAAAGATAGTTGCGGCTGTAATAGCGGTAGATAGTTGTGGCTGTAATAGTGATAGTGGGGTGTTCTCGCTACCACAATGGTATTGTGTCACTAAGATAACTAAGGGAACTTTGCGGTTGCTATGTACAAAATAGTGGCCGCAACATCGTAATATCGGCCGCTATTTGGTATATGTTAAAAAATATTTTTATTTTTTAACTTGGGCTCTATAACTAATAGGTTGTCTAAATGATAAATTTTGAGTAAATTAAGCGCTAATCTATATTTTATAATACCAAGAAGTAAATTTTGGCTACGATGGTGTGATCTCAGTAATTTCTCTTGATCTGATTTGTGATACAATTTATTTTGCAAAAATATTTACATATGATTGTTTTGGTCTTAGTTTGCACGAACTAAGTAAGTTTTTTATCGGAGTGAACATTTTGCAAATTGTTGTGTAGATCGAGTACCGTTTTGCACTTACCACGAAAGTTTGCAAATTTACTCAGGCAGAGCAACCTATTTGTCACTTATGCTCAACTATACCTATGTATTATTATTATTATTATTAACAGCTATGTATTCTTGCAGCAATATGTTACGTAAGTGCTAGCTGCTCAAAGGAAGATCCAGCTAACGTAGCAAGATCATGAGACTGTTAAGAAGTGTTCATAGTTGATGGGCTTTGGAACTTGGCCCATACAAACAAGGCCTGAGCCCATGTGGAATTCTCTATGATTGCCACTAAAAGCTGGGACCTCTGCAACAGTGAGAAGAAAAGAGAAAGAAGATAAACATGACGTTGACAGATGGGTTCAAACAGTTTTTTTTCTTTGCTGATTCAGCACTGATATTGCTGATGTGATTCCGTGTTAGCACACGACTTGCAAATACGCCAATACCAGTTTACATCTGGTCCTAGTTATCACCCATAGGATTATTAGTTGCAATGCTTTGATATGGATATTACAGCAAGGAGCAGAAATAGACATTTCAGGTTTAGTTTAGAAACCGAACTCCTAAGTATCATGCAAATAATACCGAGCAAAGTACAGCGAACGGCTTGGTGCCGTGATGCTGTCAGTCTTGCGTGGTCTGCGCCGTGCGAGCATGGGTTGCAAACGAACGGAGCCGGGAGGCCCGGGACTCGTCGCTCCAGCTACAGAAAAATATCGTACCCGAGACGCGCCCGTTCGCGTCAGAATCTTGGCCCGCTGCGTCTATTTAATTGGCTAATTAAGAAACAAGTGGTACTAACTAATCAAACCCATCATCCATTGTGCCCCCTAATGATCCCATCCACGCCCATCATCCAAGCGTGCAAGCCAGAAACGGTAGGCAGCAGTTGGGCGAAAGCATTAAACAAAGTAAACCATCCGTTGTGGACGTGATCATGCCGTATTGCCGAGGATCATCCTAGCACCAGCAAAACGCTTTTAGATTCTCCTTGGAACGAAGGCCGGAATCCGAGCCGTCTGTCCCGCGATCCAACGGCTGGAAACGATGGCAACACGGCGCCATCGCTACCAACAAACAGCTCACGTTCGCTGCCTCCCCTGTGAATGAACGGGATCATTCCGGCGACCAGGAAAAAGCGCAGATTCTGAAGCCGAAAGGCGGACGCCCTGCAGCTGCTTCGAAACGGGGCTCTACCTGGTGCGCGACTGACCGACCGCCTTGCCGCGCGCGCGTGCGAGCACACGCCGTCTGGCCGTCGCCGCGCGCGGAATTTCTTTCCGCTCGATTCGATCGGCTGGATTTGTTTACGCGCTTTTGGAAGTCTTGCGGTAGGCTCATCCGTGGTTGATTAGAGCTGGAGTCGCCGAGCCCTTTTGGGTCCAGACACTAGCCTTTCTGAAAAGTCACGAGTCGTGAACCAATGCGGTTGTGTGGATGTTTCTTTACCTCCTTGGCAGATTGATCGATCGATGTTCTTACGTCCAGACCACCGATTTTGCCATGGAAAATTCTCTCTTTCAGTGCTTTTTCTTCGCTACTTGAAGTGTTTTTAATTGGTAGTGATGGTGGTTGGTCGGTTTATGTATGTTTCATATGAGATCTTAGTACAGTTGTGCATAACTTAAACACTCACTTTATATACTATTGGTGCATACATCAATACTCATTCCTCAGATCTTGTACAGTTATGCATAATTTAGACACTCACTTTATATACTACTGGTGCATAGATCAATACTCATTCCTTGTTTATATACTACTGGTGTATACATCAATACTCATTCCTCAGATCTTGTACAGTTGTGCGTAACTTAAACACTCACTTTATACACTAGTGCACACGCTAACAATCATTCCTCCTTTTGTATATTTCATTCGTTTCAAAATATAAGGATTTCTAAATTCTATTAGGTCAAAGATTCCTTTTAGTCATTTCGATTATCAATTTTTAAATTTTAAATAGCTTAGATTTCCTTTTTAAGCATGATTGGTTTTTCAATCATTGAAATGATAAGAATCATAAGAATCAGTGCATGAATATTTATATTAGGTATAAAATTTAAATTCTAGAAATATTTATATTTTAGAATAAAGGAAGTATATGTTGTTAGCTATTTTGAGGGTTTTCCTTTTCAGGAGGGTGCTACCTACTAATATTAAAATCGGCAGTATCTCCCTGGCAACGAAAAGGTAGTAGCAGTTGTTTTTACTCTGTCCGGACACTCATCCTCTATGCTAATGTTCGCTAATTTTGTTAACTGGTCGTAAAGTGTAGGAAACAAAGTGTTGGCATAAACTTCCATGTTGAAGAAACAACACAAAAATTGCTTAGCATTCCATCTCTTGTGCTTACCTCTTAGGTGGGCAGATCGATCGACGTTCTCACCTCCAAACCACCAATTAATATATGTTGGTATTTTTCTTCCCTGCTTCAAATGTATCAAAGTTTTATTTGGTATTGATGGTGGTTGGTTTTTTGTTCCATGCTTCGTATCATCTTGTTGTTGATCGGCTTGTTTGAGCTACGTCATATACGCTGTAGGCAATTTCGAATTTTAGAATTTAGTTTCACAGTTTGGGTTTTGTTTTGTTATTTTTGTCAACGTTAAGAATAGAATTGTAAAAAAAAAAGTCTTACCCTGAAATATTTTTTAGTTGCATGGATCATGTGATTTCGCCTTATAAGCTGTAACCCAAAAGGTACCCACCGAGCTGTCCCAACAAAAGATTAGATCATGTACATTCGTAAACACTCACTTCATAGGCCCTGTTCTTTTTCACCCATTAGCTATTGGATTATCACGGACACGCTTACCAAGGTATTAAATAGTGTGATTTTTGAAAAAAAAACTTTCTATTTAGAAGTTTTCTTTAAAAAATAAATAATTCTGTTTATTAAATTCATAATAGTTAATTAATCATATGTTAATTACCTAGTTTGGTTGAACTGTAGAGGGTTGATCAGCCCAAACTTTAGTTATGAACAGGGCCATAAACTATGTAGACTGTTTTTATGGTCAAGAAGGAACCACTAACTAACACTAAAACATCGAAAATGCTTCGGCTCGGGCGTCACGTCGAACGCCTTCGTCGGCTCATCCCACGTCTCCTCTCCCCCATTTCTCCTTTCTCTCTTGTTTCAACCGGCAAACAGAAAAGCTCCGTCACCGGGAAGAGCCCCGAGCTCGTTGAAACCTTAACTTGCCGCTGCCACAGGCGGTGCCTCGAGAAGGAGGCATGCGGGACGGAACAGAGCGGAAAGCACTGTCACTGGAGAGGACCCCGAGCTTGCCAAAACACTAACCTACTATCGCCGCTACGAGGAGACTGCGCTGGGGACGGAGCGAGACGCCGCTAGCTTCATTGTGTCAGTGCAGCCGGGACGGGTAGACTTTGTTACAATCTATTGTTTTATTTTATTGCACTTTGTTGTATTCATATGTTTCATTCTCTTTTGACTAGATGTTGCACATAGTGTGTACTGTGTTTTCTTTGATGTTGTATATAGTAGAGTTTTGGTGTTGTAATCAGCTTTTTTCGTAATGCTGCATTTTTTTGAAACATTTTTTTATTAAGCGATGAAATATTTTTTACTGAGTGATAAAATATTTTTCACTTAGTGATAAAACATATGAAACATTTCTCAATAATATTGTCAATGTTTTACATCGGCAATAAATACATAGGGCTACTCGTCGGATCGAAACTCGGTGGACTGCAAAGGAACACGAAAGGTTTATACTAGTTCAAGCCCTCGATGTGAGGTAATACCCTACGTCCAGTTGTGATGTATTCCTTTGAGGATGTGTGTGTTAGCTTCTATGAGCTTCTGCCCTTAGGGGGCGCCCTGCCTCCCCTTATATACTGGGGGATAGGGGTACAAGGTAGGAGTCCCAGCCGGATTACAGTCAACGGATTTCCTCTTAGAGATATAACCTACCCGACTAGAATTGTATATTCCTTATCATACAAGACAAAGTCTACCGGGCTCTTTCATATCCCTAATTACAAGGCTAAGCCCATCCTCTATCCAAGTGGCCCATATGCTTGTGATGAGGTACCTGGGCCTCATGGTCTCCACAGCAGCCCCTGAGACCTTCATAGTTGAGTCACAGCTGATGCCGAGTGCTCATCTTCCACGGTGAAGATTGCTCGAGTGCATTGCTCCCGAGTACTCTTTGTCCGAGTGGTTCTTCTTCCCGAGTCCTGCTTCATGTCAGCTGGGAGCGAGGCTATGAAGGGCTCTGTCGGAGGATAAAACCTCGACGGCGGGAAGTCGGGTGACCCCCCTTTTGAGATTCGGCCAGGGGAGTAGTTCTCAGGCGAAGCCGGCTTCAGGTGTAGCAGAAAGATACGCGAAGAAGACGATGAACAGCACACTCAGAGGAGACACGAGGATTTATACAGGTTCGGGCCGCTCGGAAGCGTAATACCCTACTCCTGTGTGTATGCTATCTGTGGTGGACGAATGTAGTACGGTAGTTACAAGGTAAGCTAGCTCACAGCCGGAGCCGGAGAAGAGGAACAGGGGCTAGAGAAGGAGCACGGGAGCAGAAGACAGGGAAAGCTCTGTCCGGTTCGGCCTCTTTTTTCTTCGTGCCTGTGGCTTGGATCCTCCTTTATAGATGAGGGGAGTCCACAACGCCGGATGCACGTGAGAGAGCTAGGTATGATCTGTCTTGTCAAAGTCTTGTCGCCGTCTTGTCTTGCACGTCCGCCTGCTGGCGCCTGCTGCGTCCACGCCGGGTAGGTCGGCTGCGGAGGACGGCTGGAACGTGGAGACGTGATGGCGTACGCCTCCAAGTCAAGGGTCTCTGACTCTTCTTGACTTCAGCGCACACTCTTCCCTCAGAAGTCAAAAGGTTTCTGACAGCAGTCGGGTGTCCACGGGGGGCCATTGGGAGACGCCCACACGTGGCAGAGTAGTTGGTCCAGAGCCTGCCGGGGACCGACATGTGGGCCCCGGGCAGGCAGTGAATTGTGCCCGGAGGCAAGGCTCGGGCCCGAGGCCAAAGAGGACCCGGGGCCGAGCTGATATATACGATGCCCCGGGGGCGTGCCCGGGGCCGATGGCGATAGTGCCCCGGGCACGAGCCCGGGGCCGTCGGCGGTCGCGCCCCAGGCACGAGCCCGGGGCCGTCAGCGACCGAAGGCGGTAGCGCCCCGGGCACGAGCCCGGGGCCGGTGGAAGGGTGCCCCCCGGGGATCCACGTGGCCGAAGACCCACGCGTCCCCAGGGCATGTGGGACCCCCTGTCCTACTTCGCCGACAGGCTCCATGTAGATGTATGAATAGTATGCGCAGACTAGGCGCACCTATTAGGTGTAGCCCCGACTTTGTGCTTAATTGTGAAAATAATTAAACATAAAGTTAAAGATCTTTAACTTTGTAGTTTTTCCCGAGTAGTATACTACTGGTATATGAGACTCTTCGGTATCATGTTAATCGGAAATAATTTATAGTCTTTGCCGAGTAGCATACCACTTGTATATGAGACTCTTCAGCTTCATGTCAGCTGAAAAAGGTGTTTATAGTTTTTCCCGAGTGGCATCTCACTCGGAAGTTAGACTCTTCAGCGTCATGTCGGCTGGAAAAAATATTTATAGTCTCTCCCGAGTAGTGCACTACTCGGAAGCTAGACTCCTCAGCGTCATGTCGGCTAGAATGAGACTTGCTTATGGCAACTGTTGGTCAAGCATGTAGGCCGAGTACCACTTTATGAAATATAATCCATTATGTGGTCAGGTGTACTTGAGAGATACCCGCATTCTCAATCTTAATGAAGACCAGCTTGTGACCCTTATAAATATATATTCTCAATACCTGGTGGATAATACAGATACCTGAACACATGTGTTCACCAATTAGGCCTTCATGAAGCATATCTGATTACCCAATCGGTTCCTGTTGGTAGCACCAGCACTGTGATTTTAACACAGCCAGCGAGCGGCCCATATTGAGCGTACTACTGTAGAAATTCATATCTTGATGGTCTACTACCAAATAAGCTGGCCTAAACCGACCTACCTAGCATAGCTCTATAGAATTGTCATCCCTCGAATGTCAGGATGAGTATTTCAGCGTCGATAACCGCAATCAGCCAGAAGAATCCTTGTCTGTAAGCCTTTCTGACTTATATTCTAGATGCAGCCTGGTTGCCACAGATGCCTGAGTAGATATATCGCAGAATTTGCTTGCCCTCCCCAGGTGTGACGCAATGCATGAGAACTCCGGATACGCTTTGACGACGCAGATCTTTTATGACTTCGGTAAAGCCGAATAAGGTACCCGAACCTTATATTAGCATAGGATTCGGCTGGCAACCGTCATGGGCATACCCTATCCAATAGAGTTATGGCCAGATAAGGTATCCGAACCTTGCATTAGCATAGGATTTGGCTGGTGACTTTCATGGGGCGTACCCTATCCAACCGATTAGCACACGAGCCCTGATTGGCGCCGAAGGTCGGTTATTAGCCGAATAAGGTACCCAAACCTCGCATTAGTATATGATTCGGCTGACGACCCTGATGGGCGTATCTTACCCAGCAGAGTTGTGACCGAATAAGGTACTCGAATCTAGCATTAGCATAGAATTCGGCTGGCGACCTTTATGGGGCGTACCTCGCTCAATCGCGTGCGAGCTCCGACTAGCACCGGAGGTCGATTTTGAGCCCACATGGAGCATAGCCGGGGAAGATGACGCCCCGACTGGCACAAGTACTCGGTCAGTGGTCCTCATGGAGCATTCTGAGTGATCCTTGAAGCGTCAAACTCCAAGTGTATCTTGGCAGACTAGTCCAGCCCCCGAGCGTAGGAGATTGGCTCGTAACCCTAAATTTCTGTCACGTGTATCCGGAACTGGCCCAGCATTATAAACATATCGGATGAGTAGTATCTGATGATGGAAACAATCACCCGAATAATATTTATGTATCTTACAATATATGTAAATGCGTGTCCTTCCTCTTATTGATATTAATTTTCCCGAGTAATTGACCCCTTACGTTTAAGCACTTTGCCTGACTAATCATAGCCCCCTAGCGTCGGGAGTTGACTCATGGCTCTTTCCTAGACACGCGTTTTGGGTGACTTGAGTTCGTCTTTCATGGAGCAAAGTTTCACGGATCGGAATTTATGCTACTCGAGTATTTTTGCAATCATTTAAGAGCAAAGATAGAAAATAATGTGCAGCTTGTACACCTATTAGGTGTAAGCGGCGCGGCATTGGCAAAACCAAGTGAGGAAATACTCATCAGAAAGTGACTTAGCTGTTCGGTATTTGGGAGTGGGGATGCTATCCTTGCATTTAGGCTTTTGAGTCCTCGAGCATGTCACTTGTTGTTCTGATAATCTTCAGTTGTTGAAGGTCGAAGACGGTTGTGACCGACTGCCACAATGAAGCCGTCTGACTTGCGTTTAACGTTCCTAGCTTTAATAGGGGTCGCATCATCGGTGTCCTTTCGCTCCTTCTGTCAGGGGGCCTTTTCGTCATCGATGGCCTCAGCAACAGCGTGGGCCAAGTATGCGTACTTGTTTGCCATGTTGAATAGAGTCTTGATGGAGTTGGGAGGCTTCCGAGTGAATTTGGCAATGAATGAGGTGTCTTTGACTCCTTTTCGAAAGACGGCGATGACGACCTCATCCTTGATCTTCGGGATTAAATTCTTCTTTTTAGAGAACCTCTTGATGAAGTCACGAAGAGACTCGTTCTTCCTTTGATGCAACTGATATAGGTCGTACTCGGAAGATGGCCTCTCGTATGTTTCCTGGAAGTTGGTGATGAAGCGTTTCCGGAGTTCTCCCCAAGAGCCGATTGATTGCTTGGGAAGTCCCGTTAGCCATGTCCTCGCCGAGTTGGCTAGAGCGACTGGGAGGTAGTTAGCCATAGCTTTGTGATCTCCTCCGGCTGCTCGGATCGCCAGAGTATAAACCGCAAGCCAGGACTCGAGGTCGGTCTTCCCGTCGTATTTTTCAATTCCCGTAGGCGTGAAGCCCGACGGCCAGTCGACCTGTTGTAGCTCCTGGGTGAAGGCCAGTACGCCTTCATCTGCATGAGAGCTCTGCTCCGGTTGCGGCGGTGGAACCGCTCGTAATGGAGGCCAAAGCGCTTGTTCTTGTCTTCCAATTGGTGTTGCTCATCTTCCTCTCGTTCGCGGCGCCGAGCGTTGATGTCCTGTCGAAAGTCACGTCGTAGTCGGCCTCGGAGATCCCGGTTGTCTTGACGGTCATCTAGTTGTTGACTCCGCCGTTTGTTGTTAGGGTTGCCGAGTGACGTCTGGCGTGACTCCGTGTGCAGCTGACTAGAGCCAGCCGCTCGGCGTCACGTTCAGGTTGATAAGACTGCTGTTGGGGAAGCCGACTTGTTAGTCGACATGAATGTTTCGCCCGACTATTGATGCTGTTGATATGCAGCAGCGGTAAGCATGGCTTTTATCCTTGCTATAGTCGGGGTGGCCAGATGATCAGGTCCAAACTGGAGCGTGTCTAGCAGAGTTACGGCGGCCACGACATTCTGTTGAGGCGTGATGAAGACATCGTGGTCGCCGACTCGAATTTGGAGGATCTGTTCTGAGAGGTTCGCCTAGCCCTGCGTAGCTTGTCGTTGCGAGCGTCGCGATCGGCCTCCTGTTGTTGTCGTAGTCGGCAGGCCTCCTCCTCTTCGCGCTCGCATTGTCGGCGCGCCTCCTGAGCGGGAGTGTCGCCCTTGGACGCCATGAAGACTTCGCGGGGCAGGAAAAGGCTTGCCAAATTGCTGTCTGAACTGCTGTTCAGACTGCTATCTGACTTAGAGTCAGAATCTGAGTAATTGATCGGTGTAATCACGACCCCGACCTCCCTAGATCCAATCTTGAGCGGCTCTGGGCCGCGTCCGAATTGAACCGTAGAGGATCGGGTCTGCCGTGTCGGATGTAGATTGTAGATGTCCACGGCGTTGCTGAGTCTGCATGGGAGATTGACGATCTCCCCCCTTCCTAGCTCGATCCTGGCCGGCTCGAGGCCGAGTCCAAGTCGGACACCGAAAGGAAGAGTTGTCCCAAGACTCGGGCAAGTGGAAGATTGCCGCAGCAAGTCGATGATGGTCACTTCACAATAGTGTGGTCCGACTGGCATGGAGCCGGCTGATTCCCCAGCAGAGCGGATCGAGTCCGAGTCGGCCAGCGTGTGTTTGCCGCACTTGTCGGCGATGAAGTCGAGGCTTCCGAATGTGATCGTGTCTCTGGGGGAGAAGCCAGTGCCGTCGACTCCGGTTGTCGAATCCATCGAGCTTGTTGAGATTGATTTCGGCGAAGCCCCTAACTGGCGTGCCAACTGTCGATGTTTTACACCAGCAATAAATATATAGGGCTACTCGTCGAATCGAAACTCGGTGGACTGCAAAGGAACACGAAAGGTTTATACTGATTCAGACCCTCGATGTGAGGTAATACACCGCGTTCAGTTGTGATGTATTCCTTTGAGAATGTGTGTGTTAACTTATATGAGCTTCTGCCCTCAGGGGGCGCTCTACCTCCTCTTATATACTGGGGGACAGGGATACAAGATAGAAGTTCCGGATTACAGCCAAAGGATCTCCTCTTAGAGATATAACCTATCCGACTAGAACTGTATATTCCTTATCGTATAAGGCAAAGTCTTCCGAATTCTATCATATCCCTAATTATAAGGCTAGGTCCATTCTCTATCTAAGTGGCTCATATGCTTGTGATGAGATATCCGAGGTCTATGACCTCTACAAATATGGTGCAACATCATCCCATGATTTACAAAAAATCGGATATCCGGACCATAGTCAAGCCCTTAAAATATTCAAAGGTACAGTACCTCCCAAGTAAAGAAAAAGATGATGTTTTTCCTCTATTCGGTGGCAACCATCCTAGGTATTAAGGTTATCTAATTTTGGTAATTCAGTCATTCAAAGTGTAGAAAATAGTGTTGCCATAAACTTCCATGTTGAAAAAACAGGAACGGCAATAAAACTGCTTAGCATGGATTCCAAAGCATTTTATCTTTTGCACTACTTTATAAACATTTAACAGCCATGCAGAGCACACACGCTCTTGCACTTGTGGCTCGCAAAGATCTCTCCTTTTTTTCGTTCGATATATCTCCGGTTATGTGCTGAGGACTTTTTGGTGCTAAGTGTGCTTTTTGAATTTTAAGAGTATATATAAGCACTAATGATATATTCATGCTAAGGCTACGATAATATTTAATATTGTAAATTAAACTCAAATACATATAGGTAGGTTTTAGTACTTATGCATAGAGTCGGTAGGGATGAAAGACGAAGGTAATATTGATGATATGGCATAAGAAGATGAAATTTGGGACCGATTGTACTGGTAGCAGGCAGGACAATCGACGATGGCAAAGGGAGGAAAGTACAGAGACGTTCGAGGTTTAAGGAAAGAGAAAACATACGTGGGAAATGTGCATTTTAGGTCAAGAAACTTAAATTTGGATATTTCATTAGTAGGCAATACGGCGATTTTCCATTGCAGGGGACGCAACTATAGCTTAATCCGGACAAACACTTCCCTCCAAACAGAGGGACCGAATGCACGGGTTTAGTACCACTAGTACGTCCTCCCACTAGCTCGTCCGTCCGTTCGACACTTGCCCGCTCTGACCGCTGCCGCCACGGCGACCCGGTGGGCGGTCTCCCCTGCTCGTCGCTTGTTTATTCCTCGCAGTCCGCGCGCGTCACCCGCCGTACCTCCTCCTCCCGGTAAACGACAGATTAATCAACCCGAGGAAACGTCTCAACATAGCGGTAAACCAACAACGACAAGTAAAACAACGACCGCTACATCATCGTCGTGGCACCGGCAGCGCGTCGGGAGAAGAGACCAGTACATCGTCGTGGCAGCGGCAGAGCGCGTCGGGAGAAGAGCTGAGCATCACAGCGCCCACGCTCTCCCACGCCATCGGCCGCGAGGCCGCCTCTCTTCCTCCGTGACCCGGAGGCGGTGTCCGCTGCTCGCGCGTGCGTGTGCCGCTGCCCCCCGCAATAAATAAGCCTACCTCCGTGTTTCCACACCCCCCCTCTCTCTCTCTCTTCGGCGACCTCCTCTTCGCCTCGTCACCTCACCTCGGCCTCAAGCAGGGGGGACGGGACGGGTCCGCCTTGACTTTTCGCGTTCGGGTTTGAGTGCTGCATCTGCAAGCTGCGGGTGGAGAATCTCTCTTCCTTGCTGCTGCGGCGGCGTTGATTTCGTTGCCGTTGGGTTGCGTACTAGCGTTGTTTTTGTGTTGGTGCTGATTTGGGCATTGGTGGTGGTGGAGGATGGGAAACTGCATGGCGAGAGGGGGGACGGCGGTGGAGGCGGGTGGTGTTGGTGGTGGAGGGGAGGATGGGAAGAGGCGGAGGAGGAGGTGGAAGGCGCCGCGGGAGGACCAGCTGGGGATGGTGCCCGGCCGGATCTTCTCCAACGACGGGCGGAGCCGGACGGCGGCTGTGTACACGCAGCAGGGGCGCAAGGGGATCAACCAGGACGCCATGCTCGTCTGGGATGTAAGTGCAAGGCTCCCCGTGCTCCCTCTCTCCCTCGCTCCCGCACTTCCCGGCGCGATTGGCTGCTGGCTTCTCGATTGATTGATTGATCCTACCTTGGTGGTGGTACTGGTAATGGCGATGGCAGGGGTTCGGCGGCGAGGACGACGGCGTGCTGTGCGGGGTGTTCGACGGGCACGGGCCGCACGGGCACATCGTGGCGCGCAGGGTCCGCGACGCGCTGCCGCTGAGGCTCATGTCCGCCGCGCGCGCCAGCGGGGTGGACATGCCGGCCGCCGCCTGGAGGAAGGCGTTCGCGCGCGCCTACAAAGCCATGGACAAGGACCTCCGGTCGCACCCTTCCCTCGACTGCTTCTGCAGCGGCAGCACCGCCGTCACCGTCCTCAGGCTGGTACGTGGCCGTGGCACCGGACATGACACGCATCTCCTCCTGTCCATCACCCCGTCCTCGCAAAAATGTCAAATCGAATCTGCATGTCGCTTGTGTCCACTCACGGCTCACGGGGGCGATTTCTGCACGCAGGGCTCGGATCTCTACATGGCCAACATTGGCGACTCGCGCGCCGTGCTCGGCTCCAGGGAGGCCACTGGCGGCGGCATGGTCGCCGTGCAGCTCACCGTTGATCTCAAGCCCGATGTCCCCAGTATGTCACTCCCCTGATTCCACTCACCGCTAATTTAGTGTTGGGAGGCCGTGCGCTTATGGTGCTGGTTGTGATTTCAGGTGAGGCGGAGCGGATCAAGAAGTGCAGGGGCAGGGTGTTCGCTCTGCAGGACGAGCCGGAGGTCCCTAGGGTCTGGCTGCCGTTCGACGACGCCCCGGGCCTGGCGATGGCTCGAGCGTTCGGGGACTTCTGCCTGAAAGATTACGGGGTCATCTCTGTGCCGGAATTCTTCCATTGGTCTCTCACAGAGAAGGACCAGTTCGTCATTCTTGCATCGGATGGGGTAATTTGTTCAAACCTAACACTTGCCAGTTCATTCATTGTTCTCTGTCTGGTTGGTGGATATTTGCCCGTGCAACGATACGAGTATCTCTGTCCCAGCAAAATCTTGCCACTTTCTTTCCGCTGGAATTAGATTAGTTGCGATGTAGTGTCAATCTGTCACACTTTCGCATTCCACATGTTGTTAGTTGCACATGGCGGGCCTTGAGTATCCATGACATCTCGTGCATTTCTTTAGAAGCTAAAAGTGACGTGATGATCATATCCATGAATGATCTAGGCTTTTGACTTCAAAACGCTATATCTTTCAGGATTTATTTCTAAAACTATCATGATTGCAGGTGAAATAATTTAAATTTCCTCCATATGTGCCTTTTGTGACTGCGGCATAAATTATGATTAGCCAGCTTAACAGCCTTCTTTGCTGCATCGTCACCACCTTTTGTTATCAGCTGTACCCAAACTGTTAAATCTTATCCTTGTTTAACTTGACTCGATCGATTGATTTAATTGTTGTTGATGAGATCATGTGCACCTTTCAACATTAGCAGTTAGAAGTGAGCAGATTAAGCTAATGGCATATGGACTCCTCGATAAAATTAGAAAGTCCTAATCCTGTTTCCCTGTCAATAATCTATCCATCTGAATAATGTGGATATTCTATTTCTACCAGACCAACCCAAACTACTATAGGGAAAATTAAGTGGTGTTGATAGATATCAGTTCACTTCAATAATATCTAGAATATACCACTGACTTTCAATTTAACTCCATTTTCACATCTCTTCCCTTGTTGATCCACCTGTTGTCATCTTCCTTCATCGATGCATCATGTGCCTGCCCACTAGTCCACACTGCGTCACCTTGTATAACACATAAAAAACCTGACCTGACCAGTAATGCACCTTGCCTTATCACGTCTGCACACCAGTACTTCATGGCACCAATCATGACTGCGCTAGTGCATTGACAGACCGCACCCTGCGACCATGACTGTTTGCAATATCACCAACACCTTTGCCTACTGTCAACGTGCAGCCACCTGCATTCACAACCATCCCTTGCTAAAGCTCAAGACCACACCTAGAGAAAAAGTGCACTAAAGATACTGCATTTTGAGGGGGGGTGTGGGTAGAACAGGGGGCATGGGCGCTGCGGGGCTGCTAATGGAGAAAACAGATGAGAAGTTGGGTGCTGGTCAGCACCAATAGTAATGGAGGGTGGACACAATAGTTGCTATTCATTAAATTCAGCACCAATAATAACGGAGGATCCTTTTTTGCGGTGTTAAAATGAACCGAATCGTTCAGTGGTATACAGCCTACTTTTGCTCGAATGTTTTACCAATAAGCAGTCTGCCACTTTGTAATGAATTAACTTTAAGCTTGTCATTTGTCAATCACTTGAAGTGGATGGTTTAAATCTGGTGACATCCAATAGGTGTAGTACCAAATTAAGGCCTATATGTCAACATGTACTAACTTTGTAAACTAGCGGTGTCATGAATGATCATCTAGCATGAAGACTGGTTAATGCGTCCTAAAGGTCACTGTTATAGAGTAGCAATCTATCAGTGTGAACTATTGCATTGCAGTTTAATATAGTTTAGGTACGCCATATCTCATCAGAATGGGGCTTATACATATTACTTTACTTGAGCAGCAACTTCTTGGTCTTTTCCCTCTCCTTGTCTCCTGTGCTGACAACTTCTATTGACAATTGAATGTGTGCACTGTGCATATCAACTTTCCTTTTCATTTAGTGTGTTATGTCGGCAAGGTACGTTATACTCTGAGAATCCTGATAATTAGTAAACGTCTTTCGAAAGTTTCCTTTCTATCCTTGAATGTACTATCTAACGTATACTAGCAAAAGTGATTTGTCTAATGTTTGAAACTTGTAAACCTATTTTGAAATGGTGGTACTTTTTTTTAATCCTTGAAATGGTTGTACTTGGCGAGGAAAGATATGTCCATTTTACCCATGTAATATTGGTATCTATCACTCAAAAAATGTTTTCCCAAGAAGAAAATAGTTAGGTCAACGTCAATCACTGTCTACCAAGTTAATGTGGTTTGAAAAGTCGAACGTCATTTGTTTGGAATCAGCAAAAGAACAAATAGTTACTTGATCTGCTTATTCATGCCGTAGATTCTTTCGGTTTGTCCTTTTGTCTTTTCATGCACAACTGTCATATCTCCCTTGTTTGCATATAGTTCTTACTGAAGTTAACAAGCTATGCTTATACTTGGCTGCCCTTGTAGTTTCTATTTAGTTTGCCCTAACAAAAATCATGCAGGTATGGGATGTCCTCAGCAATCAAGAGGCTGTTGACATAGTGTCCTCGTCCCCAAGTAGATCAAAGGCTGCAAAATCCCTTGTTGAGGCTGCCACTCGTGAATGGAAAACCAAATATCCAACGTCCAAAATCGATGATTGCGCAGTTGTTTGCTTATATTTGGATGGAAAAATGGACCACGAACGTGATTCAACTGCGTCATTGGACAACGTCAGTATTGATGAGGGTTCAGTTATAGATCCTAGTGAACCTCAGGAGCAGGAGCCCACCTTAACTCGGAATTTCACAGTTAGGACAGTTGCAGGCAGCGCCCAAGAGAAGACCTTAGCAGGGATGGATGCGAGGATTGCTGGTGTAGCCAGCGACCAAAATTGGTCAGGCCTCGATGGAGTGACACGGGTAAACTCACTTGTTCAGCTTCCTAGGTTTTCTGAGGAAAGGGCAATTGGCTGAGCTGCCAATCTTTTTTTTTCTCGTCATTTTCATCTATTGTTCTGAATTTTAGCGTAGTTGTTCTGGAGAAAGGTAGATGTGGGACTTTCTTGTGATTTGGTGCAGTGGTTGACAAGCGTTTCAGCCACTGTGCTTACAAGTCGAGTTGCACATTTTAGCCCAACAAAATTGCACATTGCAAAGGACAAAGGCTCTCCTTTACCCATCTTCAGGTAAGTATAAGTGCATACCTCGAAGATGACGCATAAAACAGGCCATTGTTCCAAATCTGCGATTTTGCTGGTTAAAACGAACAACTGGCGACCCCAAACGCAGTGGCCAAACGCACGCCAGGCCCCAGTCACCCCTGGGATGATATTGTCGGGTGACCTGTAAATTCTCCACCGGCGCTTGCTTGGCACTGTAGAGAGATGTGACGTCCGGACTTTTTCTCTGCTGCTTGCTTTTGTTTGACACTGGGCGGTGCGCTCTGTCGCTGTCGGATTGCCAATCTTGATCCCTTTGTTTTGTTCGCCGTCTTTGCCCTGCTTACTCTCCCTGGAGCCATCATGCCCAGAGGAAATGACACGTACCGTCACCCTGCAGTCCTGCACTGCAGAACTGGTGACGGAAATTCCATTCTGTAAAAGTGGCACCGTTTCTAATTCAGTCATATATAAAATTTGATTTTTCTAATGCTGACCGAGAACCGTTTTCATAAAAATGATATCGCTTCCAGCTGTTTTCATCCTTAGATGGTACTACATCGGTACGTAGCACACGTGACACGTCGGATCTAGTCTGGAATGTCATGTGACCAGCCGAGCGTGCCGCGCTGCAGGCGTGTACAGGTGGTGCCGTGGTGTCTGATATGCAACGCAAGAATTGTCCGGCGACAGTGGCCGGCCGACGCACGGGCGGGAGCACCGTGCAAAAGACATCGGAGAAGCATGGGAGACAAGAGGCATCAGGCACCGTACCACTACAGACGGGCACCTGTCACGTGAAGTAGATTTGGCGTCCCTCCTGTCGCTGACCACTAACGAGATGTCATCCCAAAGAATCTACAGCTTTTTGGGCTTTTACACGCACATTCACACACACGGTCTCAGAGTCGCGCGCACGCGTGCATTGTTGCTGTTGCTGCCTGTCTCCGTGAAGAAATTGCGCCATGGGATGACGCGAAGTGACCGGTGACATGAGGCGAAACCAAGGCAAAGCGGCAAAAGGATGAGATCGGAGAAGAGGATTTTCACTGTAGTGCAGTGGGACGTCGCGCATCGTAGTTTCAGCTGTGGAGTACCTTTCACTAGCTCAGTCCTTCACCGATCACTGCCAAGTAGTAGTAATTCATGGCGCAGCAGATCACCGTATTGAAGATTTGGAGTATTCAAAAGAGAAAAAGAACGTATTGGAGTACTATTTGCAGCCCAGCGAGAAAGACGAATTTGGCGAGACTGGATTTTTTTCACAATCTAGTGCATTTCAAATTTATGCACTGTTTGATTCGTAGGAAAAAGGAAGAAAAACATAGAAACAAGAATCCTATATAAATCGATATTGTTCATCCCTTTGATTTGTAGGAACGGGATAAAGAAAAAGTATGAAAAGAAATTCCTATGGCTATGTTTTCAAAGGAATTTCACATGAAAGTTAAGATCCACCTGGAGCTCTTTTTCCCCCTATCCGTAAGATTGAGCCAAAGTACCATTTTAAGGTCAGCTTTACCTTAGTTTAACCTAGGGTGCATGGATTGAACAGATCTGATTTACTATTAGCTTAATACTCGACATTCCTATGTTTTTCCTACAAACCATTCAAATGGCAGATTCCATAGTAGTTCTATATTTTTCAATCCTCTGTTTAGTATATGCATTCCTATCATATTATTGTGTTTTTTTATTCATGCGTTTTTTCAATAGTGTGTTTCAAAGGAGGGCTTTACAAATAAATTATCTATAAAAATTATTTAAAAAACAAATCCGTAGCTAAGTGTGTGTGAAACTGACACAAAGTTGAACGTTTCGCTATCAAAGATCCTGACGCCGAAACTTAGTATCAGTGGTAGCGAGCCTTGCTAGACTGACATGGCAAGGGGTCGGTGCTAGCCTCATTGGCGTTAGCCTTGATATCTCCTTTATCCCTCTTCAAATCATGTTAGTTTGGCATCGAATTTCATCAGAAAGCAAGATAGCCTCGCTTTATTTTTCCAAATTTGCTTTCTATTTTATAGTTAATTCCTGGTATTGGGATGAGGGCACGGTGGAGAGGGGGCGAACTCCCACTTTCTCCTCCTCCACTTCTCTCTTCAAATCATGTTGATCTGACATTGGATTTTGCGAGGCAATTGATAAAGCAAGTTACGCTGCTTCATTTTCCCTAATTTTGTCTACGATTAATTCCCGATACTAGAATGAGAGTGTAGGAGGTGGGTGTCAACAAGGGTGGTGCCAACCTTCGACGCTAGAGAAATTGACAGAGACCACATCCATGTTACCAGCCATGATGGATTTCATCCCACGGGTGCCAAGATCTTGGTGCTAGGGTCACTAGCTTGAGACGTTACTCTGAAGCTAACGTTTTGGGTCCTTTTTGGATTAAGTTTTTTGAGAGTGTATCTATAAAATAACTTTATAAAATTGGCTAAAATGTAAAAAAAAACAGTTTTGCAAGATCTCACAAAATTCGACACAAACCAAACGGTTTAAGGGAGCTCCAAAATTTGAGCGATAAAATTCAAAAAATTTGAACGGAAATGTGAAATCTATTGATGGCCACATAATGACGAGTTCTCTCCATTTCCCTCTTGGATTTCCCCCTTTTGTGGGTTCGCTTGTCCAGTGTCCCTAGAACATTGGACTCGTATCATCTGCCGTACGGCAGAGGATACACGACGCTGGAATATTGCGTGAAGAATTGAAGACAGCTAGTGCAAGCAGTAGTAGTATTTAAAGATGGCCAGGTGGGCCATGCTCTGGCGGGCCGGCCCAGGCATGATGCTACAGTAACTATGCTGGGCTGGCCCGAGCACGGTTCACCCTAGGCCATGCCGGCATGGCCGGCCCACTAAGGGCACGGGGGGCCGGGAGGGGGGGGGGGGGCGGGCAACGGTCGGCAGCTGGCCGGCAATGGTCGGATTCCCGCGGTGGCCCAATGAGACGGTGACACATGTCCCAATGGCTACTAATGACGGCTATATTTCGAATTTAGCCATTAGAGGACCAAAAAAATACGAAAAAATACCAAAAAATCCAAAAAATGTGAAATTTTTTTCTATAAATAAGGCAGCCAGCAGCAACATCCTGGCTCATCCATACATCTCAATCTCTCATGTTGTACTCTCTTTTGCTCTCTTATGCTCTAAATTTTTTATTTAGATAAATTTTGTCTAAAAATCAAATAAAATTTGGGGAAGGCTCCACTGCTCCACATCCCCATAGCTCCAGTGCTCCTACAAGGTAAAAAAAATTTCTAAATTTTGTTCTTTGTTTGTACTATTTATTCAATACTAATTTTCTCTATTTTATTTCAGAATGGATCCGAACTACCCGTCGTTCCAACTGAGTGACTTTGACCCGAGTTACGTGCCGATGTCATATCCAAACGTCGAGCAAGACGACTCCGGGTCGGCTCCTACACCGCAAGGACAGCCTAGAGAAGCACATGCGGCTTCGGAAGGATCAGGAACTGTGAGCGAGAGCATATTAATGGCAACCAGCTCAAAGAGATCGAGAACTTCCTCTGCCTGGCAACTTTTTGATGAGATCAAGGAGACTGGCATGGATGGAAGGGAGGTAACTTATGTGAAATGTAGAATTTGTAAAACTAAACTCTCTAGAAAATCTTCTGGTTGAACAGGGTATTTGAGGCGGCATGCAGAGGAGTATGCAAAGAAGCAAGGTTACCAGCTACGACAGCAACAATTGGTACTAAATCCTGACGGTACAGTACATGCATGGGAGTACGATCCTCAGGTAGCACGAGATTCCTTTACCCGTTTAATTGCTAGACAGGATCTACCCTTAAACTTTGGTGAGTCTCTTACATTTGAGACTTATATTAAAACTGCTCATAATTCTAGGTTTCAATCTGTTATTAGACAAACCACAACTCGGGACTTGGTGAATGTTTATAACCAAGGCTGGGACAATATTAAACAATTGTTTGTTACATGTACATTTTCTGTTAGTATTACATTTGATATTTGGAGTGGTAGGGTTAAGGAAGACTATATTAGTGTAGTTGCTCATTATGTTGATGATAACTGGGAACTATAAAAAAAGAGTAATAGCCTTAAAATTAATTGATATTTCACATACTGCTGAAAATATTGCGAAAGAATTTCTAGAGTTTGTGAGGAATTTGGCCTCACAAATAAAATATTTGCAGTAACTCTAGATAATGCAGCTGCAAATTCCAGTGCAATAGAAATTCTACAGCCTTTATTCTCTGTTTATGCTGAATCATTTCTTTTACATCAACGTTGTGCTTGCCATGTTATCAATCTTATAGTTAAATCTAGAATTAAAAGAGTAAGTGCATATCTTGATTCTGAAAGTGCATTTAGCCCCTAAGTGGGTTTTGGTGGATTAATGACAAAACGGTTAAGGGACTAATGAGTTTATCGAGAATTGTGCAGAGATTAGTCCTAGGTTGCTTGGTGTGGTGCATGGAGACCCCCACAAAACATGACGTAAAGAGGCGACGCGACTCGGAGTTTATTTTAAATTCTTTTGTCTTTTATTTTGAGTCATAAGAATACCGTACTATCAAGAGGGTTTGCAAACAGTGTTCCAAGACTACTCAAGTGCTTAAGATTCAAATAACTGAGAGTCCATCACTTTGGCACAACGCATATACTTGGGTTGGGCTAGTTTCAGTGTTAGGGTCGGAGGTTCCTATCCATGGGTCAGAGGCTTTGACCAACCTTCTCGGGCAGAGACTAAGTGTTGGCCGGAGGTTCCTACCCCTAGGATCAGAACCTACTGGCCAAAATCTGTGAGTAACGGCTAAGTGACGTATGCCAATGGCTATAAAGCCCAAACCTTATTTCTAGCCGTTGCTTGGCTACTTCACTCCTATTCCATTGTCTCCTAGCCTTTCCTAAGGTCTCTTGAGCTCACCAACTAGTTCTAGTGCCACCTTTGTGATTCTTAATGAGGATCTAGTGGGGAATTGAGTGATTTTTGCTAAGAGAAGACTAGGAGGATCTTGTGCACTTGAGGAGGACGTGGATCAGTTGCTTGGAGCTTACTTCTCTTGGAGGGAAACCTCCTAGATGGTTAGGTGTCGCCCGCGAGTTTCCTAGAGTTGTGAATTGTCCCGGAAAGAGTTTGTGAAGGTTAACCTTGCCTCCGTAAGGAAAAGAAGTAAATTCAAGTGGATACCAAGCTGATCTTTGTGGTTGTTTGGTAAGGCAAAGGGTCAATCGAGACCTGGCTCCTCGGAGCTCCTCAACGAAGACATAGGATCTTTGTGATTTGAACTTCGGAAAAAAAAATCTTTGTGTCTCATTTTGTGCTTGCTTGTTATTGCATTATTTTGTCTCTATACTTGTCTGCATCCATCTCCTACCTTGTTGTTTGTTCTAGACTTGATCCCTGTCATTTTATCCACTATTGAAGTGTCTTGGTAGAGTCAGAACACCAGGGTTGGAACTTTCAGTGTTCTAGGCCGGAACCTTCGGCCAGCTCTCTTGGCCAGGCCGAGAGAGCTGGTCGGAGCTTCCTACCTCTGGAGTCGGAGGTTCCTACAGAATTTTACCACTGCATTTCAGAGAATTTTCAAGAACGCCTATTCACCCTCTTCTAGGCGACATCAACAGGTTTTCTATTGGTATTAGAGACTAAGCTCCTAAGAAGCTTAACCGCTTGGAGTTGATCCGAAGATGTCGACCGAAAAGGTGGTTGATTTTACCGGAGTTTAAGAAGACGGAGATGGCTTGACTAGTAAGTCGGGTGGAAGAAAGGGAGCTGTTTTTGACCTTTGATTACAACAAGTTTATCTCTCCTCAGCAATTCGTCTCCGTGTCTTCTAGACGCACTCTCCATTTTGACGGGACTTTCTATAGCACGTGGAAGCACAAGATGAAATTGCATTTAATCTCATTGCATCCTAGTGTTTGGAAAATTGTGTGCACAGGTGTGACGGATGCCTCGGAGGAAGGAGAGGAACCTACACCGGCTCAAGAGGCTCTCGTCCATCGCAATGCTCAAGCCGCAAGCATTATCCTTAACTCCTTGAGCCCCGAGGAATTTAACAAGATGGACCAACTTGAGAAGGCCAAGTAGATTTGGGATACGCTTCAATTGGCGCATGAAGTATTGCTCGGCGTGCGAGAGTCCAAGATCAAGTTCGTGATGGAAGACGATGAGACGCCACAAGAGATATACGATCACTGATGGTCATTGTCAACAAGATCCCTGGTCTTGGTGGTGAAGACATGACTGATCATGTGGTTGTCAAGAGGTTTCTCCGCACGATCGCCCTAAGAAATCCCACCTTGGTGACCCTCATCTTAGAGATGAAGAATTTCAAGAGACTTACCTCAAGCGACATTCTCTTGAGGATGATCTCACATGAGCTACTAGAAGAGGAAGCCAAGGAGGTCAAGTAACTCGCCAAAAATGCTGCAATCGCCAAGAACAAGGAAGTTGCTTTGAAAGCCAAGAAGGAGCAAGCCTCAAGCGACTCCGAGAGTGAAGACGAAGACTTCGCTCTTGTGGTAAGGAAGTTCAAACACTTTCTTCGTCGAGGTGGTTTCGGTAAGGACAAGATGGACGATGACAAAGAAAGGATGCGATCTAAGCGGGTGTGCTACGAATGCAAAGAGTATGGCCACTTCATCGCCGATTGCCCCAAGCTCAAGAACAAGGGTGGCAAGTCCAAGGTGGTCAAGAAGAAGACCGGGCGTGCTTACATTGAAGAGTAGTGGTTCTCCAATGATGAGGACGACGACAAAGAAGAAGACGATGAAGGAGGGGTTACCATAATTGCCATCAAGTCTTGTCGGTTTTCGAGAAGCGTTTCTTCAACAACTTGAGTGACGACGACCACTATGAGCCCCCTTGCCTCATGGCATAAGGGCAAAAGGTAACCTCCCCATCTAAATATTTTCAAATTGATGGCGATGATCTTAGTGATGATGAAAGTGAGAATGATATGGATGAGATGCTCAAGGGCTTTAGCAAGCTGGCTATGTTACAATTGACAAAGCTTATGAAGGCATTGGAGGAAAAAGAAAAGTCTCTCAAAAGACAAGAGGACTTGCTCATCCTTGAGAAGAAGAGAAATCTTGTCCTAGAGGAGAACTTGGCTAAGGAGAAGGAGAATGTTGAGGAATTGACCAAAGAGCTCTCTTTGGTCAATAACTCAATTGCTAACCTAAAGAATGTGAATGAAACACTTCAAGAAAACATAGTGAAATTGGACCAAAATCACAAGGCTTTTGAAGTGTAATTCGATATTCTTTGGAATAGCATCTCCACCTCCAATGAGGTCACTAAGACCTCAAATGCCTCTACAAGTAACGGTTGTGCTAAGTGCTATAATTATGATTTAGATGCATATGCTACTAACCTTAAAGTTTTGGAGGCTCTCAAAAAGAAGAATAAACGATTGGGCACCTTGGTGAAGTTTGGATGTTTGAAGACATACCAATCCAAATATGCCCTCTACAAAACCCTCACTACCCACACTAACAAGGACGGTTATGCTCTTGGTTTCTCTTCTCGTGAAAGCAGGCCATCTAGAAGGACCATAGTGAATGGGAAGTAATGTCTGAAGTTCTTGAAAGAAGGGAGTTCAACGCAAGTTGAGGAGGTAAAAAAACCCTCGGTTAGCCTGGGGGCCAGAAGCTCCGACCATAGTGGCCGGTCGGAGGTTCCAACTAGCCCACCCAGGCAGACAGAGAGGGCTAGTAGGAGACTTTGACCTAAATGGTAGGAGGCTCCAACCAGAAAAACTGTACTATGACTCGTATAAGACCACCAAGGATCACCGTGGTAAAGTGATTGTTTATTTCATTAGTGATTGCAATAAGGAGTACAGAGCTTGTATGTGGGTGCCCAAGGTGCTTGTGACTGATGCTCAAGGGCCCAAACTTAGACAAGTTTGGGTACGTAAATCCTAAGCTTGATTCTTTTTGTAGGCATACCCCTCCGGTAGATTGAGTTGGGTTGTTGACAGCGGATGAACCAACCACATGACGGAAGAGAGGAGTATGTTTGCAACTCCTGAGGAGAATGGAGGAGATCACGATAATATTGTCTTTGGAGATGATGGCAAGGTCAAGGTAATAGACCTAGGTAAAATTGCCATCTCCAACAATCTATCTCTCTCTAATGTCCTTCTCGTTAAGTCCTTAAGCTACAATTTATTATCAGTGTCTCAATTGTACAAATTGGGCTATAATTGCTTGTTTACTGACGAGGATGTTACCGTCTTTAGAAGAAATGATAATTCTGTCATATTCAAGGGGAGGTTGAAGGGAGAACTTTATTTAGTGGATTTTGACCTAGATATTGTGCTTAGTGTGTGCATGTGTGCTCGTTTTCAAACGGCGTCTAAAGAATGTCAGCTTGTTGCCGTTAAGAAAATTTTAAGATATTTGGTGCACAGTGCTAATTTCGGCCTATGGTATCCCATGGGTTGTGTTTTTGAGCTAATTGAATATTCCGATTCCGATTATGCTGGGTGTAAGGTTGACCGCAAGAGCACAACGAGGACTTTTCAATTCCTTGGATGGTCTCTAGTTTCTTGGGCCTCTAAGAAGCAAAACTCTATTGCCCTATCCACCATCGAGGCGGAATACATAGCCGCCGGCTCGTATTGTGCTCAACTCCTTTAGATGAAACACACTCTTCAAGACTATGGCTACACAATGACCAAAATCTCACTCCTTTGTGACAATGAGAGTGCTATCAAAATAGCCAATAATCCCATCCAACACTCAAGAACTAAACATATTGACATAAGACACCACTTTTTGAGAGACCACAAAGCTAAAGGAGATATCACCATTACCCATGTGAGAACCGAACACCAACTTACCGATATCTTCACCAAGCCCTTAGATGAGAAAAATATTTTGTGAGCTTAGAAGTGAGCTCAATATCCTAGATTTTCGAAACATTGTATGACTAAGTACTTGATTAATCAATAGTCAAGTATGTGTCATAAGAATGTGAATCAAAGTGAGCTCCTGTATTCTTGAGACCTCTTCTTGTGTAGAAAATGGTCTTAACAGCAGGAACGGAGCTCCAACTTCCCCCCTATTTCTTAAAAACTCATTTTCTCGAAATATTTGTGAAAATCATTGTGTGCTAGTTTTTATTGTGAAAATTTGGTTCTTTTCGTTGTTGATCTGCATTGTAACTTTTGTTATGTGCTGTTTGATTGCTGCTGGTTACATGTGGGTCAACGGAAATTCATGTCCACTTCCTTTGTGCCAAAATACCCTTGTTTCCCCTATCCCAGAAAAATCTGGTCGGAGGCTCCAACCCATTATCTCTGTCCAAAAATCGGGCCGGAAGCTCCGGCTCCCCAGCCCGGAGGTTCTGGCCGGCCGACGGTTTTTAGCCCCTCTACGCAGCTAGATGTTTTCTCTCTCCTCATTTCATCTCCTCTAAGCCCTAACTCGCTCTCATCCCCTCATGTGGTGATTTTTTTATTTCCACCGTCAAAAACTTTCGGCATTCACGTTTCCTTCCTCTTGGGTGGTCGGAGACTTCGTCCCGTCGACGTTTTTGCGATTTCTTATCTCAAAGTGTTGGTTTCGATCTCATTCCTTAGGTTTTTCCTATTTTTGATCCGATCTCTCAAAATGAGAACCTAGGAGTAGTTCCCCTTGTTAGAAAGCTTCCTGCATACCCCTAGATCATTGATCTATAGTCTTGCATCAATTACATTTGTTAGTTCTGCAGATCAATTCCTTACCCTGTGTCAGCCGGAGGTTCTGGCCCTCAAGGCCGGAGGTTCCGGCTGGCTCTCTTGGCCTGGCCGAGAGGGCTGGTTGGAGGTTCTGGCTCCATGGTCGGACCCTCCGACTTGGCTTTTTTCTGCTAGCCTCTTGTAGCCTTGATTCTTCCATTAAAACCTTAAATTCAATTCTTTCTTTGATTCCTAGTTGTATTTCAGTGTCAATGGCTCGAGAGAAACGTCAGAAGGCGCGATAAGACATTTCCACCTCCGGTACCTAGAGTGATCAGGAGTCACCTTCTCGGAGAGCAGACAAAAGAAAGGGATCGGCTTGTGCTAGCAGCAACAGGAGGGCAGGCGGAGGCAAGAGGACTGCTACACAGCCCCCACTACTTGGCAGAATCGCAGCTCTGCCTTAGTGATCAGGGACCCTGATGCACCACCGCCACCAAGACATAGTGGATTTCACGGTGGTGGTGCTCATAGTACTGACAGTGGCACCTTCGATGACCCAATCCGAGTGATCAAGCACAGGGCAGTCAGCACTACTCCTTTTGGTCACATTGCACATCAACATTTTGACTATCTACACGACGTGGCAAGGGGAGGCAGAGACAAGAAGCAGAACCTAGATACTCTTCCTCAGGAGTTGTCAGATCCTCGCTTTGTCACTGCTGTCCAGGTGGATTGGTACAACTCAGTCTTTATGAGTCGTCCCAAATCTGTGATAGAGATGAAGTATATTGACTTAGAGTACATGCATCGCTAGAAGGGCCACTACAAGAGTTCAGGTTTTTTATGACTACGAAAATAATCCACGTCTTTGCAGTCATACATCGCTAAATAATGGCTAATAGTATTGTTATAAAAGCTAAAATAGTCATAAACTAATTAAAATCTGTTACATGGCTGTCGTTGAAACGTCTTAGGCCGCCATGTGTGCAATACATCTCTGACTAGGTAGTTGTTGATTAAATTTTATCAGCCATGCTTGATCTGAATTTTGTGGCATGCAAGGATAACTGACATTCTAATCATAGATTATGTTTCCTTCCAACGACAGGGTTGCCATGCATGGAGCATTTTTCAAATCTGTGACTAACTTAACATAGCAGCAAGGATCAATGAAAGGGCAAAAATATTTGACAAAATGTGCATATATAGTAAACCTTTTTCTATAAATGTATTTGATATGAATACTAGGAAATATTAATACGTAGATAAATGTCACCCAACCATTATGCGGATTTATAAGTATTTTTCTATATTTTTATACAGGTGAACATTGCTTAGTTACCACACAATATAGTTTAGTGCCATTGACTATAGCTTTATATGTGTATTTTAATAAAAATGTAACTCTAATTATGACTAGCGGGGTAATGGGCCATGGCCCATGGACCCATCAACAACCCAATTCACTTCTTATATATATTTTAGCTCACAAGTATAAATAAAATTTGGCACAACACTTTCTAGACCCAAGCTCTTAAAATTTGGCCCCATCACCAAGCCTAGCGATGACCGCACCAAGATGTAAAAAAAAGAATGCCCTCTATATCTTGGTGACTAGACTACATTTTGATATCATGGTGATTAGATTGTCATTACACTATTAGGTTTTGATGTTAGTCTCTTTATTGATGGTTGGTCATGCCGTCGGAGCTCCCACACCAACTCGATGATCTTTCTCTATGAGTCTATATCCGTTGTGATCTCATTACCAATTAAGAATTGCATTTTTACACCTTTTTTCCAGTTATCATCCACACAGGTGTGCTCCAATATGATTTTAGTGAGGCTAAGGATCGCCACTAGTCTCCATCTCTTTAAAATTGCTAGATTTCCCTCCATTTATTTTGTTTTGACTCCTTCAACTTCCACACATGTTTTTTTGCCATTATCATCGGTCCCGGTTGTTCTCACTAGTTAGTTCTTAACAATCAGATACGATCCTTTCTTCCACCTGGAGTCTTTTTCCATTGTCGTGCCGCCGCCGCTGTCTTGGGTAGGTTGCGGAACGGTGCAGCATAGAGACCACCGTGCAGAGGGGCGAGGAGATTTTCTACATTTGATTTGGGGGATTAGAAGAAAGACTGCAATCAAACAAGATGTAAGTACACACCTACCACATTATCTTGGTACATCATGCTGATTTTTTCATGTACAGAACTAAGATCTGTATGAGCATACATGCACAAATATATAGAAGCATCTTTATTTGAAACTATGATTGTTCATTTTTTTCTAGATAAGAAACAATGTCTGAGGATCGTAGGTGGATGTATGAGGGTTGGAACAATGGCAAACCTAACATCGATTGGGTTAGAAAGACAAATGGTTTTGTGAAAAGTGTATTCTCTGTGCCAAATGCTGCAAGGGATGGGGTCTTATGTCCATGTCACAAGTGTGCCAACTATAAGAGGCAGAATGAACGTGACATGTCTATACACCTTTTTAAGAACGGTTTCATGCCAAGATACTTAATTTGGAGAGAACACGGGGAAAGGGTCAGTGCAACTCCAGACCAAGATAATGGATTAGCTGAAACAGACCATTGGGATGAAATGCTAACTGATATGGAAAATTTTTAACATCCCACGGTTGAAGATGAGGCTGCAACCATAGCTACTAATGATTTTTACAAGTTGTTGACAGCCTCTGAAGAGTCGGTTCATAATGAGACCACCATGACCACCTTATCTGCTGTTACTCGTTTAATGTCCTTCAAGTCTCAGTACAACATGTCCATATCTGGTTATGATGCATTAGTTAAATTCATACACGACCTTCTCCCTAAAGATTCAAAACTTCCAACTACATTTGTTGAATCCAAAAAGATTTTGAGTGGTCTAGGCATGCCATATGAAAAAATCGATGCTTGTGTCAATGGTTGTTTGTTGTTCCGGAAGGAACACATAGATAAGACTGTTTGTCATATATGTCATGAGCCACGCTATGTCCAGAAAAATTCTGAATGTTCAGACACACAGTCACGACCAGTTGCTAGAAAGGTGCTACTTTACCTACCAATAATTCCTAGGCTTCAAAGGCTTTACCTGGCTGAAGAGTCTGCTAAACACATACGTTATCACCGAGAAGGTCGTCATGAGAAGCTAGAGCTTATAGTTCACCCAGCAGATGGTGAAGCCTAGAAACATTTTGACCGAGCTTTTCCTGATTTTGCTAATGAACTAAGAAATATTCGACTAGGCCTATGCACAAATGGCTTTACACCCTTTAGCTGTGGTGCTGCACCTTACTCTTGTTGGTCTGTCTTTGTTACTCCATACAACCTCCCTCCAGAGATGTGCATGAAGAAGGAAAACATTTTTCTCTCGCTAGTAGTTCATGGTCTCGAGCATCCTGGAAAAAACCTTGATGTATACATGCAACCATTATATGATGATTTACATAAACTTTGGTCTGAAGGGGTGGTGACATATGATAGATACACCAAGCAAACATTCAGACTAAGAGCTTGCTATTTTTGGTCAGTTGATGACCTACCTGCTCTTGGAATGGTTTCTGGACATAGCACGCATGGTAAATTTGTATGTCCTGTTTGCTTAGGTGGTTTAAGTGATTTTTGGTTAGCCAATGGTATGAAATATTGCTGGTTTGATTGCCACCGACAATTCCTCCCAGTGGAGCATCCATTTTGAAGGAGTTTGAAAGGTTTTCGAAAGAAGGTGCAAGTGTTTAACCCCCCTCCACCTCGCTTAACTAGAGAACAAGTGCAAGCACAAATCAAATCACTAATTCCTAACAAAGGAAAAGGCAAACACAACTTTGAAGGTTTTAGTAAGACCCACAACTGGACACATATTCTGGTTTGTGGCAATTGCCTTACTTCGATAAACTTATACTTCGGCACAATATTGATGTGATGCACAATGGGAAAAATGTAGTAGAAACTATATGGGCAACATGTTTTGACATTGTGGATAGAACCAAAGATAATGTAAAGGCACGATAAGATCAAGCATTGCTTTGTGATTGACCTAATTATCATATGAAAGAGAAGACAAATGGAGGATGGGATAAACCAAGGGCAGCATTTTGTCTTAATCGACAATAAAAGGTTTTAGTTTTCCAATGGTTGAAGAGCTTAAAATTCCCAGACATGTATGCAGCTAACATTTGTAGAGGTGTAAATCTGCAACAGCTTAGGGTTACTGGAATGAAAAGCCAAGATTATCATATATTCATGGAACGTTTACTTCCTAGTGCATTATGGGGTTTTATTGATAATGATGTTTGGGTCTCTTTGGCGGAGTTAAGCTTTTTCTATAGACAATTGTGTGCTAGGGAGGTTGACCAATTAAAATGGAGGAGTTAGAAGACAACATTCCAATATTCGTTTGCAAACTAGAGAAAATTTTTCCACCTGGATTTTTCACATCAATGCTGCACCTAATTATCCACCTGCCATATGAAGCAAGTATTGGTGGACCTGTGCACTTTAGATGGATGTATCCTTATGTGAGGTGTGTTTGTATTTTGTCATTCTTGTCAAACAAAACAAAATGTTAACTCATAAATATATAGGCTAAAATAACATACTTCTTATTTTCCATAGCGGTATGCAGGATTCCAAAAAGTAAGTGAAAAATAAAGCTCGTGTCGAGGGGTGCATAACGGAGGCTTATATAGTCAATGAGATAAAAACTTCATAACTTTATACTTTGCAAGCAACGTACCCTCTTCACAGAACAAGAGACCAAGGGTTGATGATGGATATGACTCATTTGTGATGAGCTGTAGTCTAAGCCATAGTTATTGGAACCGGACCGGACCGATGGTCGGACCGGTAAAAGACCGAACCAGAGCCTAAACCGGTCCGGTTCGGTTAAAAAACCGTCTGTGCAATCGAACCGCTATAAACCGGTTGAACCGGCCGTTTTTTGTCGAACCGGTGAACCGGCCGGTTCCTTGCGAACCAGTGAGTTTTTGATTTTTTTCCAAATTTGCCCCTCGGTGCACTGAGGACGACCTTATCTACTTAAGGGTATTGATGTAAATTGGTGAAAATGGGTCCTTTAGGGTTGGCTGCTACCGGCGCTGGCAGGCTGGGGCCGCGGAGGCACGAACCAGGCGGCGGACGGCGGGCAAGGGCAAGGGGCGGCTGCAGCGGGCAAGGCGCGGCCACGGCTAGCAAGGGGCGGCCGTAGCGGGCGGTGGGCAAGGGCAAGGGGCGGCCGCAGCGGGCAAGGCGCGGCCACGGCGAGCAAGGGGCGGCCGCAGCGGGCGGTGGACAAGGGCAAGGGGCGGCCACGGCGGGCAAGGGGCGGCCACGGCGGGCAAGGGGCAGCCTCGGCGGGCGGCGAGCGGATCCTGCAGCGGCCGTGGCGAGCGGCGGGCAAGGAGTGGCCTCGGCGGGCAGATCTTGCTTCCTGCATCGGCGAGCAGCGGGCCTGGGCCAGGAGTAGCAGGCGGATCCAGCTTCCAGACGGCTGCAGGCTGGTTCTGCTGCTCTGCTTCATCTTCGTCAAGCTGCAGACCACCTCCACTCCACGTCCACAGCTCCACGAGACCACGACATGGCCGCTAATGGTGAGCACTGAGCAGTGAGCTTGTGTTAAACTGTATGTGTTGACCAGATCCATTGTAGTATGAGAAATTGAGAAGTTCCAATGTTTTTTGCTGATTGCATTAGTGTTAATTTCAGTATGAGAAGTTTAAAAGACACATTCATTGTGTATATTCATTGTAACCTGAGACTGCATCAAAGGTACCCCTTCTCTAGTTCTGTACATTCATTGTCTGTTCTGTAACCTGAAAGGCTGAAACTTGCACAGCTAGGCAGCTAGCCTATTTTTGCTATATGGGGCCGACTATAGGAGCATATATTAGCTGTAGGTAGCAACCTCACTTTAGGATTGTTGGTTACTATCAAATATTGTCAACTGGATAATAGTCTTCATTGTTTTCTTATTTGAACTGTTTGCACAAATAATATATTGTCTTCTCATTTGAACTGTTTGAACATTAGGTCCAAATTGTGTACTAGAAATTATGACCCAATAAGTTTGGAAGAAATTGGAAAGGGAAATGAAGCTTGGATCTTAGAAGACAATCCACCTCGCCTTAACTCGGAAGAGCTGAACGCCTTTCGCGGTGAACTGTCCGCACTGAGTATACAATGCAGTGATGGTAATGTCTATTGTTAATTGTGAAATCAATTCAACATATACAAGTTTTGCTTATTTAACATCATATCTAAATTGATAAAAAAAATTTCAGAATTGGTGCTAGACTTGGATGCTCTTGATGCTGATGCCATAGAAGAAAGTGATGAGATTTTGGACAATTAGAATTATGAAAGGCAGGAAGATGCATTTCATTATGGTGGTATTGTACTTAATGTTGGTGGAGCTGCACCTGAAGATGAATGGGATCCCCTGAATTTTTATTGAGTACCATCTACCATGTGTTTTGTTGTGTGTTTGTAACTTTGTATCTTTTTAGCACGAACTTGTTTGGAGCTTTTAGCATGTCAGTATGTTATCACGCACTTGATATTTTGTATTAAAGAACCTGCGAGGTTGCGTTGCTGACTCGCTGTGAGCCTGTGATTCTAATTTCTATGATGTATGAACTATGAAGATGAACCTTATGTCATTGTTATCACGCACTTGATGTTTTGAATTTAAGAACATGTCATTTTATATATACATATGTATGAACCTTATGGTTGTACAATTAAATTGTGTTGTTTACCGTCTGTCAATTATTAATTATGGCATATATATATACCGGTTCAAAGTATTTGTGACCGGTTCAATTCGTCCGGTCCAAAACAATTGAACCGCGGTTTAACCGGTTCTAAACGGTTGGACCAGTGAACCAGTGAACCGACGGCCTCGCCGGTTCGATTACCGGTTCGGTCCTAATAACTTGGGTCTAAGCACATTTCAAGTTCCAGGTAGAAAGTTTGGTAATAGAGGTCCTCGAGATTTAAGTAGAGAAGAACATAAGGCTATAATGTTATATATTTACACAAATACTCTCAAGATGGAGGAGTTTGTCAAGTAAGCTATCATTTTATTAACCAGTATTTATTTTAAACTAATTACATTTACTTCACTAACTCTTATGAATTTGCTAGACAATTTGAGGAGACAGAGTGGCGAGGTAGGGGGTAACCAACTAGTCGCCAACTTGAAAAATTAAGAAAAGATGGTTCAAGTAAAGGCTATCCAAATCTAATCGATTGGTTTAGGTCCTATGTAAGCACTGCAAAATTTTGTACTTAGAGATGATCAATCATTAACTATTCCATTTAGTTTACTTACCGTTGATAACTTTTGTAGTGCATGAGTACATCAGAAGTGCATAAGAATCTTGCTTAGATTTCACATGGTTGTCGTTCTAGAGTACAATCACTTAGCAGATATGATGTTAGCGGCTATAGATTTCGTTCTGGAAAGTATGAACGTGGGAAGCCAACCTTGACTACAGTAAACAGTGGTGTCTTACTAGTAGCACTGAGGGTGATATTACTACAGAGTATTTTGGTGTTATTGAAGATATTATTGAAGTTACTTTCGATGGAGCACAACCAATCAAATTGGGACTATGTGATTGCCGCTGGTTCCACCCTGTTCGTGGGGTTCGTCGTAGCCCAAACCTTGGTTTAGTTGAGATAAAGCATAACACATCACTTCCAGGATTTGAACCTTTTGTTCTACCTCACCAATGCTCACAAGTATATTACACTTCATATCCATGCAAATCAGGGTCACTTAAAGATTGGTCGGTTGTTCACCATGTACCCAAGCGTGTTGATTTGCAAATTTCAGATACAGAGAATTTTTCGTCCAACTACTCATGCAGAAGTATACCAGGAGAATGGTAATTCTAGTACATTTGGTGTTGAAATTGGCACAGGGTTAGATGATGCATTCATACCAAGTGGTGCTGATGCCGTTGAAGATGGCTCTGATTTGGAAATTCTAAACGCAATACCAAATCCAAATGATTTCCTAGAGCCAAATGAACCTCCAGAAGACATACCACAAGATGAAGATGAACCAGATCAAGATGATGAAAACTAATTTCATGATGATCCTTGAAGATTTTTAATATATTAAATTTGAACATTGTGAATTTATCATATTGTGAACGCTGTGATTTTATTGTCTTAGTGTTCCATAGTTTCTTGTTGCTTTTTTATAATTTTATTCTGTTTTGTAGCTGGCATGCATATTTCAGTTGGAATTTAATTGATTATATACTACTTTATTTCTTATGTAGTGTTGCTAATTGACATCAACCCAATGCAGGAAGTCAGTTATTAGCAGCATTGGGCTCTTCTCGGAAAAAGAGCAGGTGTGCCAAAATGATTCAGAACCATCACTCGTAAGTTAGAGCTGCAGGATCGCATCTGTTGGTGATAATGATCCAATGCTCGACATGAAACAACAATGGAACAGATACCTAACACTACCTGGGACAAGTGTTGTTGACTGCTAGAGGGAAGAATTTGACTTCCTCGTGCTTTCAAACTCAATACTACTGCTCCAAGAGACACATGCTAGCAGAAAGTCCTCATTCCTGGTTGGTGGCTCGTTAAGTAACACAGTTAGACTTAATTCGTTCTATTATGCGTTTGATTTAAATGTATTTCTATGCATCTTTTAATTTTGTGACCTATAGCAATTATTGTTATCTATAGGGTTGGGGAAGCCAGGTGCCTTTGAACAAAAAGGACCGAATGATGCCAAATACCATTATTGGAGCGCTCCTTCGACATCATTATCCTCAACAAGGTAAATGACAAGACTAAGCGGCCACCTGTTGGACGTCTGTGCAACAAAAGGCAGCATTGGTATATGGTTTGGAGTCAGTCCGGATGACACCTATGGGTTGACAGAGGTTAATAATGACTTTATGGTTAGTTTGTCTAAGCATTTCATATTTTGTTCAAACGTCTAACATATGTTACATCTGTTTGTATTAGAAATAATCTTGTTCCTTAATTTTATAGGGCAAGCATACAAATGACCGATAATGAACCAGAGTACCACACAGCTTGTTGAGAAAAGTTGGAGAAATGGTTATTGCAACAATGGTGACTGGCAAGAACAAGTTATATTGTCTCGCATTTATCGGTGCAGTCTTCTATGCAGGAAATAAGCATTGAAGCATTAAATTTAACAAGGCTGCCCAAACGATTTACCTGATCCCGTGAGTACAGAAGGTTCCATTCTGCTGGGATCAACACTGACACATGGAACCTTTTAAGTAGGCGTTGGGCATCTGATGAGTTTATTAGTGATAAGTGATGCAAAAATGGTTGTTGCCTCAGCAGTCCTGGTTCAGAAACCATGGTGGACATGCCAACAGATGGTATTTCTAAATAACTTTGCGGATTTTATTAATGTTAATTATGCTTTCTTGTAACTGAAGTCCTTTTTAGGAGAGACATACGGTGCTGGGACATTTGAACAGTATTAGTGGGTGGCGAAGGGACCCGAGGCGTGGCGGCTACAGCGGCGGCGGTGCTCGGTTGGAATGGCGAGAAGCTTGCGGGTCTGGCTCTGGGTCCTCCGGCGTGGAGCGGGTTTAGAGGGCATGAGAAGGCGTTCGGGCGTTTGAGGGGAAAGAGAACGGATGAGGCGGGAGCGTTTATATCTCGGGTTGGGGAGATTGTGGCGAGGCCGCGCAATATTCACAAAATTTGTGGGGTGGCAGCCATGGCGGTAGTGGGCGAGATTCGCCTCTGTGAGCGTCGCATGAGTAGGAAGGCGGAGATCATGGGGGAACGGGTCCTTCAACGACCAACGCGCGCGCGGTTTGAACTAAGGACGATGGCGTGAGGAGGCGGAGCGTGTGAGGCGGGAGATCGGACAGATAGTGGGGATTTTCCCCTCCGCCGATTGGCGGAGGAGGAAGACGGCCTGATGTATGGGCCCTAGCCCCCACACGTCAGCAGGAGCGCGGGCGAGCGGGGCGACTCTCTGGCAAGCTAGGCCCAGGTGGTCAGAGAGCGGAAGCGGGGTAGGGGCACACGCGCGGGTCGCGGCAGGCTGAGGAACAGAGTGGGCGTGGCCCAATGGGAGGAAAAGGAAAAGAAAAAGAGAAAAAAAGAAACGAAAAAGAAAAGGGTATTTTTTAGAGGGAATTAATTTGATATTTTGTTTTGAATGTATTAAAATTCTTACTTCCAGTGCTCTAAAAATTCAAATAAAACTTGTTAGCATATTTTGGCAATAGGTATAGGAAAATACTCCCAGCCATTAAAAAACTATTATTTTGCATTTTTTCTCTTTTTACTTAATTCCCTTGGCCTACTTAAATAATTTCTTTAGGTTTCTTTAATATTTTTTGTGTGGCACAAATTTAAGGGGAAAACTCAGGGTGTGACAAACCACCCCTTTAAACGAATGCGTCCTCGAGATTCAGAAGTTGCTGGCGAATAGGTTGCTGATGGGCGCGAACTTAGTTCATCCTCTCGCTCTAGGTAGATCTCGTCAAAATGGTGGCTCCACGGATCTTGCAGAACCTGATCACTTGCTCCTGAGTGTTCCTTTCGTTTGACCTCCAAGAATTCGGATTGGCCTTCTCCACGTAAGTGAGGTCTCCTGGATTTCGATCTGTTTCGGGTCGGCCTGTCTGCCGATACCCTCAATTTTCTTTAGTTGAGACACGTTGTAATAATTGTGTAAAGCCGCATTAAAGTTGGAAGGGCCAACTGCATAGCAACTTTGCCTTTCAGAGCTAGACCGGTAAGTTCCACGAAGCATGGTGCTAACTTTCCTTGTTTGGAGCTATGTACCCCACGGAGTGTGTGACGCGAAGGATACACATAAGTCTCCTTCTGTGAAGGCATGAGTCTCGGGTACCTCATCACAAGCATATGGCCACCGGATAGAGGATGGGGCCGAGCCTTGTAAAATTAGAGACTATAGTAGCACCATGCGACAGATTTTGCCTTGTATGATAAGGAATCTAAATACAGTCCTATGGGTAAATTGTATCTCTAAGCAGGAGATCCCATGCCATATCCGGTTGGACTCTTACCATGTACCCCTGAATCCCCCAGTATATAGGGGAGGCAGGGCGCCCCTGAGGCAGAAGATCATAGATCAAACACATAAATCCTCAAAGGAATAACACCACAACTGGACGTAGGTTACCTCAGCATCGAGGCCTGAAACCAGTATAAATTCCCCGTGTTTTCTTTTGCAATCCACCCAAGTTTCCATCCGCCGGGTACCCTGGATTCATATTACGGTTGTAAAAACATCGACAGTTGGTCCGCCAGCCAGGGTAGGGCTTCAGCGAGAGTCTACATTCACTCAAGCTCGATGGAATCCAACATCAGAGTCGACGGCGACAAATTCTCCCCGGACACGATTTCATTCGGAAGCCTCGACTTCTCGCCGACAGATGCGGCGGATCTCCTTGGCCGACGCAGATCCAATCCAACGAGACAGAGGAACCAGCCGAACTCCCGCCAGTTGACCAACAAGAAGCGGTCACTGTCAGTCGATCTGCAATGCGGCAATCTCCACGTTCACCGAGCCTCGGGACAACTCTCTCCTTCGGCGTCCGACTCGCGCAGGCCTTGAGCCAGCCGGGTCGGGCTAGAAGGGGAGAGATCCTCAATCTCCTGCACGAGCTTTGGCAACGCGCGAGCTACATCTTACGCGGTAGACCCGATCCCCCACGGTTTGTTTGACATGCGCAGAGCCGCTCCAGATCTGATCTGAGGAGAGGTCGGAGTCGTCCTTACTCGTCAATACTCGGATTCCGACTCCAGTTCGGACAGCAGTTCGAACACCAGCTTCGGACACTTAGTTCTGAGGCGAGTTTCCTTTGCCCTGCGAGATCTTCTGGCTTCAACCCCTCACAGGGTACGCTGACATACAAGAGGAGTAACAAGAGGAGGGCACACTGACTACGAACAGGGGGGAGGCACCGCGGGCTCGCAACGACGAGCTACGCAAGGCTCGGAACCGCTCAGAGCAAATCCTTAGGACTAGGGTCGTGACCACGACATCTTCGTCACGCCTTAGCAGAACGTTGGTGTGGCCGCCTTCCCTTGACCCTGCTGGCATACACTCCAGCTCGGGCCTAATCACTAGGCCACCCCGACTATCGCCAAGATTTAAACCATGAACACAGCTTATCGCATGCACAGCAGCACCAACAGTTCGGGCCGAAAACTCTATTCACCGACCAATCGGGTCGGGATTCTCCAGCAGCAATCTCGTCATCATCATGCGCAACACCGGGGCGGCGACTCAAGTCAACCACATGAGAGTCGGTTGGCAAAACATCACTCAGCACACCAACACAACATCGGCGGCATCACCAGTAACTGAACGTCGGTTTCAACCAGGGACCTCCGAGGTTTGTCTACACGCTACCTCGACCAAGACATCAATGCCCGGCACGCCGTCAAAGCATGAAGAGTACGAGCGCCGCCGATTGGAGGATGAGCGATGAGCGCGTTCGGTCTCCACCATATGAGCGGTTCAACCGCCGGCGATCGGAAAGCCCGGATGCCCTCCAAAGATTGAAGGCCGTTCCAGCTTTGCAACCCACAAGCTACAGGACGTCGACTGGCTGTCGGGCTTTCAAGCCTACGGGGAGTCGAGAAATACGACGGCAAAACCAACCCGAAATCCTGGCTCACCGTATATTACCTTGGCAATCCCGAGCTGCTGGATGTGACCACAAAGCCATGGGCTAACTACCTCTCGGTCACCTGGCCGACTCAGCGAGGACATGGTTAACAGGGCTTCCACGAGGGACGGGATCGGATCAGTTCCTGGAGAGAACTTAGGGAGCGGTTCATCTCTAACTTTCAGTGGGACCTACGAATAAAGAGGCCATCTTTCAGCACGATCTGTGGTATACCAAATTCACCAGAGGAATAACGAGTCTCTGCGCAAATTTATTAGAGGTGCTCAAGAAACGCGCAACCAAATTCCCATGATCCAAGACGAGGTGTGTCATCTGCTTGCCTCCGCAAATGGGAGTAAAGGCATGCCCCGCGTTCATCGTGAAATTCATTCGGAACGCCTCAACCACTGGTCAGGGCTTCTTCGAATGGCAAACAAATAGCCGACTCGGCCAAGGCAGTCACAGAGAGCCCGACGCAGAAGAAAGAGCCCGTGCAAAAAACCAAAAGGCAAAAGCTGACAATGAGCACCACAAAACAAGTCTGGCACCGCAAGTCGAGAATGACTCGGACACACGATGGTGGCAACGTGGAGTGCA
>RYFJ01001140.1:0-108289 GCA_003991445.1 Oryza meyeriana var. granulata | reverse complement strand
CACAAAGGCGGCCGATTAGCTTTCTTCTCAGGGACGGAAGCAGTGAGTCCGGGCACCAGGGAGCGAGACCTCTGTAAAGTGCCCGAGACGGGGAAGTCCGTACTGTGCCCCGTGGGGATGCGACCCGGGGCTGAAGCTGTGAGTCCGGGAAGTCTCAGTAATGTTCCTTGGGGATGGTATGCCTGGGACTGAGGAGGTGGCTTCTCCGGGACAGGTGAACTGAGTCGGTACTGGTAGTATTGGTAGGTCCTCTTTCTGATTCCGACGGCGAGTTCCGGACGGGGAGGTCCCTGGATGGCGGGGTCGAGGAGGAGCTCCCCGGGACGGGCAAGTGAGTCGCTTCAGACTGTGTTGTATTATGGTCTGTCCGGGAAGCGCCTGGGCTCTCCGGCTTGGTCGGGGAGGTGGCTCACGGGCCGGCGAGTGCTCGGATCGGGGGAGGTCTTCCCTTGGGACGGGGGGGGGGGGGGGCCGAGAGGTTGGCTGCGAGCCGTCGTTGCGACTCGTAGGGGAGTGCGCACCGGGCGAGGCAGTGCTCGTGCCCAGGTACTTAGCGGGAAAAAGCCTATAGCCGGCCGTCACCGGCAGAATGTGTGGACCCCCCAGAGGAGCTGATGTGGTCAGTAGACCCACGCGTCCCCAGGGTATGTGGGACCCCCATGTCACCGTTTTCGCCGACCGACGATGATCATTGTTGCTTCCTGTTGGCGTTTGCGTTTACCCCGGAAGTTTGTTTTGGATGGTTTCTATTACCATGAACTTTGGTTTATTCTGATCATGTAATATTCGTATGCACTTCAGGCAAGGGTGCCGCCCTAGACAGGGTGTTGCTGATTATTCTTAACAGGAGTTCATCATGCTTTTTTCAGCTGAGTTATTACGGTGTCAGATCAGATATAGTTTTGGTAATTTACATGCACGCTATTGGTGCTGTAAGACCTGGTCTGCAGGGAGCATGGTAAGAGAGTGTTTTCTCTATCTTCTCCGCATCAGTGGGTTCTTTTTTCGTCAAAACCGCAACTTTGAGCAATGTTATGAAGGGCATGGTTGTATGCTCCGACTGTTTTGAAATCTTGTAGCCGGAGATGTTGCCCATTCATAGTTAGCCTCTGGAGTATCACAGCTTTCTGCTGTTCATACTATTCTTGAGGGCTAACCATAAGTGTTCGTGGATTTCTCCTCGTAGAGATACTCTGCCTTTAATCTGGATGTTATATGACTTTTTTTATATGTATATAAGACAGTATACATCACATTAGGAGTAATATTAGGCGGAGCTTCTCCTTCAGGAGGATCAAGTATCACTATCAACATACTCCGAGTGGCTAGGCTGACCTTGACATCCATTGTCATGTGGGTAGTTGTGACTATCAAGAGCGAGAATCTCAAACTCTTGGTGGCCATCTTAGTCCTATATATGAAATATCCATGAATTGATTAATTTACAAGGAGTAAATTTAATTTTGTATGGTAATGGTTATAATAATATGCAAATATCTGAATCAAGATGTGTTGTATCCATAATAGCGTAGACTCAAGTATGGAATATAATCTATGGACGAGGTGTCTCGTTGCTAATGGCATAGTCTACAAACTTATACGTAGATGCCTTTAGTCTCCATAGTTTTGTGTTTATTCATGTTTTATCGAAAAATCATGTCTTAATGGTAAACACCAATTTTGAAACGAGTTGTCTCGTTAATTTAGGCATAATCTATAATATTGTAGTAGATGCCAAAAGCATAATCTACAAAATGTTGTAGTAGATACCAAAAAGTCATAGTCTACAAGTATTTTGTAGTAGATACCGTTGACATAATCTACATAGTATTGTAGTAGATGTCGATGGTATAATCTACAGATATTTTGTAGTAGTTGTCATTGCCATGATTTTCAATAAATAGAGGAATTTCTAGTAATATTTTGCATATGAATTCCAATGGAATTAAGTAGATATAACTTAATTAATGGAATTCGGAAATTTAAATTTACAAAATTAATAATTTGCAAATTTAAACATGGTCAATGAATTAAATTGCGAGTAATAAATTAACTGCAATTAAAGATAATAGTCAAAATATGTAAAATGTTATTGAGAATCCACATGCCACCACTTTAAACATTTTACGTAAAATTCCAATACTTATAGGGTCTATAATTGTAATTAAAAAACTGCTTAATAATTTGTAATAAGTCAGGGACTTATACTTAAAACAGAAGGATATTTTTACAGTTTTATTTAATTTAGGGCTTAATGCAAAATTTACACATCGTGGGCCTGGCCTTGCCGGCTTTCGGCCTGTACTGTGGGCGCGCGTAGGAGGGATGGCCACAGTTTCGTCCGCCACTAAGGAGCCGAAGGAGTCGGGGGAGAGGGGCCAACCCTAGCCGCCGCTCCCCTGTACTGCCGCTCGCCGCCACCATGTGTGGGGCGCGGCATCCTCTAGCCTGGCGCGGCCGGCCAACACCGCGCCTGCGAGGAGCCGATCTCCCCTGCGCATTCGTCGGGCCAGTCCTGCGTCCGGTCGATATATGTCTTCGCTGCGTTCGCCGTGCCTAGCAATTGGGGCGTCGTTGTGCCGCCGCGCCGATTCAGCTCATGCTGCGCAGGAATTTCGCTAGTTCTGCGCACCGCCGGCTCACGGTGGTCAACCATTAAATTCTTCAGCTCTATTTCGTTTCTTCCAGTCCTCGGATTTGGTCCGTCTGGGCTAGGGGCTTGCTGGAGTGCCAGCGCCTTCGCTGCGAGGGGGGCTTCGCCGTTCGGCCGCCTCCGGGCTGTCGCCGCGCCGGTTCAGCCCGCGCGCAGGCCATCGCCGCGGGCCGCTACTGTGCGCCCAGCGCCATCGCCGGGGCGGCCTCTCCAGCCGGCGCGGCCGGCCAACGCCAGCGCCGGCGAGGGGCCGCCTCCTTCTTCCCGACTTGCCACCGTCGGCGCGGGCGACTGGCGGTGCCGGCGGTCCGGCGACGGGCGGCGCGACTGTGGGGGCGACGGGCGGCCTTACCGGCGTCGGAACACGGACACCGTGCTCCGCCCACAGTCGACGGCGCTTCGACGTCGACCGGTGGCCGGTGGCGTCGCGGTGATGCAGGCAAAGGTGAAGTACATCAAATTTTTCATGGCGTAACTCTTCTTTTGCTTTCTCTTGGATGCTTCGGCCTTTTGTCTGATGGCTCCGGCCTTCTGTTGCTCAGAGAGCGTGCATGATAATGTATCGAGAATTGAGAGCAGTGAATGATCTCTTTGTTTCTCACTTGTGGATGATTACACTGTTTATATATATATTTATACTGTATGAAGGTTGTGTCTGTTCAGGAGGGACATGCCCTTTCTGAGCAGGTCACCTTGTATGGCAATTAGATCATATGTAAAATGTGTTCTAACACTATACATGCAAGTATCAACAGAAAGAAACAAACTAACATCTCATCAGCCAGCAAGCTGAACATCAGAAAAACACAGGAAGCAGCAACACTACTTCACAGGACCTAAACAAAGACTAACTCCCAGTAAAGCGATTAGCCCATGAGAGAAGCACCTCCCTAACTGAGTCAACAGTTCCTCCAAGGGACGAAAGACAACAAACATGTCACCATCTTCCACAATCAGCTCATTCCTGACCTTTGCAAGCTCAAGCTATTTGCTCTTTCCAAGATTGTCAATGTCATACAATCCAGGATTAGGGCTTCTCTTAGTCTTAGCAGGATCTTCCACTGGTGTAAAAGGGAAATCAAACAATAAATCATAGTTAGCGAAGTAGAAACCAATTTATCTCTCAAAAACAAATTATTTCTGGTTAGCCAAAGTTGCCAGAAAATGCCGCCAACAACATCATTTTAACTCTATTAATCTCTAAATCTCTCTCATAAATCACCTTAGCAAATAAAGAGTCAAAGCTATAAGGGACAAAATCCCAACCCAAAGCATCCTTACAAACAGCCAAGATACAACATGCTATGGGGCAAATAGAAATCACATGCTGGGCACCTTCAACTATCTCACAAAGGTCACAGAACTCAGACCCCTCCCAATACTTGTGGATTGAATTCTATCTCTAATGGCTAATCACAAAAAGTGTTTAGATTTTAGGGGGATTGGAGATTTCCACACTATATGTTAGATTTATATGGGCCTAGCCCATTAATCCCAGAAATTTCAAAAGGCCCAAAAGTTAATGCTAGGTGATAAAATTGTTTAGTCCCACATGGGATTTTAGCAAGGAATTAACTCAACTTAAATAGGTAGTAATTGTGTGTGTGTTACACCGAGAAATTCACTAGAATTCAAAGCTAAATTTGTGCAATATCATCCTCGTCAGGAATCAGCCGAGGTAACACAATCAACAATTTTGATAAACATAACCAAATATGAAATAACGATAAGCACTTAGTTGATAAACATAACCAAATATGAAATAACGATAAATACTTACAACAGAGGCACCAGCAGTGGAGCGGCAACTAGCGTAGCTTCAGCATCAAGCCACAGGCGCTTTACTCTAAAGATTGCAATAATGCATTTAAAACATTTACACTTAAAATCATTGAAAACCGCTTTACTCTAAAGATTGTAATAATGGATACCAAAAGAAAGACATAGTATGGCTTATTTGCATAAAATAACATTTAAAACATTTACACTTTGAAAACCGTATAGTTTAATTAATATCAACATTAAATCCATCTCTGAACAACGCTCCAACGCAGTTCAAACAGGAGCTATCCATATTCCATCATTTATTATCATTATTAAATAATGTGGGACTAATCTAAACTAATCATAGAAAACATTGCTAGGACCCACGTCCAAACAGGAGCTATCCATATTTCATCATTTATTATCATTATTAAATAATGTGGAACTAATTATAGAAAACATTGCTAGGACCCACGGTTATTCGAACAGTTTTACTCTGGCTAGAGGTGTACCAATTTACCCACTGTGTAGTCTTATTGACACAGCCACAACACACCATGGTGGACCCCGGTTGAACGTACTACACTTTGGTTCCCACCATTACTCATACTAGCTTGTGGTTAGCACGAGTATTGCTTCGCAACAAGTAGTCCGCAAACCGGTCCTTAATTGTCATGAGCACCGCTAGCAACATTCTCAATCCTGGTACTCACAACCCACCATTCAGTCAAGTTTTAGTTGACGGACACATTAAATTAACCAGCCTGGGGGGGCGGGGCGACAACTGTCGTGAAAATATCTAGCCATTAATATAAATGAGTCATTAATTACCCACATAAATGATGCTAAAGTTTTCTAGGGCATGGCTAGGAGCAATCCTAAATAATCTAGCCAGATAAATAATTAAATATCCAGCTATTCAATATTAGTCACCCAGGGTATCAAGGTAAATGTATCAATCACAAATGGCTATAATCAAGGAATATAGGATAATAAATAAATAAATATAATAATGACATTTAAAAAGCGTTGCATGCAATATAGTTAAAACAAAATAGATTTCGCAAATGAGATCAACATGCTCAACGAGATTGTCGTGTGACTTGCCTTGCAATTGCAAAACGTCTTCAATTGCTCTTTCGAACTCTTCCGCAGACTCCATGATCATCCGAAAACGGCAAATATTACGTACTACACGTAAACGATGAAAACCCTAAGAAATTTCAAATAAACAGTACAGAAAAATATATAAACAAGTAAATTATAATTTTAGATAAATTTAGGAAGAAGAACGAGTCGATTTGGACTTCAGACGGAAAAGATATGGCTTTTGGAGGATTGAATTTAGAGTAAATCCGAAAAGAATTGGAAAAGAATATTATTCGAGAAATATCTCTTGGATTTTTGGATTAAAATAATTATTTTGGATAAGTGCTGACATGTGGGGTCCATGGTCAGTGACCAGGCGTACGGCGGGCTTGGTTCATGGATTTAGGAATTGGAGGGGCCGGTGGGACTGTTGAGGTGGATACCACGTGGGCGGAAGGGGATGAGGTGGCAATCGAAATGGCAGCTGAGGTGGCTAGGGCTGACATGTCAACATCCGGAGAGACATGAATATCTGATGGCTCACATCAAATCAGATGGATCCGACGGTCGAGAGGGTTGCAGGTATTGTGCAAAGGGGCTTTCGATGGGGCCACATGTCAGGGTCACAAGGGGGCTACGTGACTGCGCACGGCTTGGAGGGACGAGGGCGACGGCACTGAGGGCGATGGCAGGCGAAGCGCCAGGTCGACGCAGGGCGGCGGCGGTGGAGGCGACCTTGGCTTGGTGACTGGGGCATGTGGTGCTGGGCGGAGGTGCTTGACGGCAGCGATGGGACGACAGTGGTGTGACGGGGCAGGGCGAAGGCAAAAGACGACGACGAGGAACAGGGGAAGGAACTTTGGCCAGGCTCACCAGCGTCGCGGCGAAGGCCACGGTGGGCGATGATGTCGGCAGCAGCTAGTTAGGGTGCACACGGGACAGGGCAGACCCGGGTCGGCGGTGGGTGTAGATTGGAGCAGGGGTAGCGGCTTCTGCTCCAGAGCGAGATGGCGGCTCCGGGGTTAGGGAAGGAACGGGCGCCAGTTATAGATGGCAACGGCAAGGCCGACGATACGAGGACGCCGAGCACAGAAGGGGAAAGGACAGAGGCGCCGAAGGAGGAAGAGAGGATGGAGGCGTTGGGGGCGACGGAGTGGATGCTCACCGGCGACGGACGGTAGGCGGAGATGACGGCGACCTCTGGCGGCGGCAAGGCAGAGGGACTGGGGGCAGCACGCAGGCGTGGGGCGGCTTCGGTGGTGTGCTGCAGCAGCGGCGGCGCGAGGTGGGCACTCGGGAGCAGGCACAGGTGGCGGCGCAGATCGGTGCAGTGGCGGCGGCGGGCTTCTGTGGCACGGGGGCTAGGGCATGGGAGACGAGGGCGGCGGCTAGCGTTATAGGGAAGAGAATCCGGTGGCAGCACGGGTGGAGCCGGCTCGTGGATTCGGCGGCGGCAGGCGCGGAGGCGACGCGGCGGCGCTAGCCTGGGTCAGGCGGCGGTAGGCCGAGCGCAGGCCGGGCCTGGGGGAGCTCGGCCGAGGAGGGGCTCGGCCTAGACGGCTTGGGGTTGGAGCAGGCCGGCTCGGGCTGGACGCAGAGAGAGACAGAGGAAGGAGACGAGAAGAAAGAGGAGGCCAGGAGCAAGAAGAGGAACAGGAAAAAGGGAAAAAAATAAAGGGAAAATAAAAGAGGAAAGGGAAAAAGGAAAAAGGAGAGGGGTTTTCTGGACTATTTTTGGAACTCGGGATTAACGAGCCATTTTCGGAATCAGAATATTTATTTGAAATAGAGGAGACCAAGGGGTTTTGGGATGAAACGACTATTCTGAGTATTGAGGATTTGGATTTTATTTGATAAAATCGAAGGGGGAAAAATAATGGATATTCGATAAAAGGGAAATGAATAAATCCGAGTCTGTTGGATTTGGAACTTTGAGGATTTTTCTAGAGTCGAACTTCGGGAACGACAACCCGAGAAAAGGAAAAGAATTGGGAATTATTTAAATAATTACTGAAATTGATCTTTGTGGTATTAAAATTAATTCTGGAGCTACGAAAAATCCAAGAAAACTTCAGAGAGTGTAATTACACACAAATAATTTATTAAAATAATTTCAACCATGATTTATTAAAGAAATTTTTATTTCCCATTTTTACTTTACTTAATTAATTTACTTTATAATTTAATACAAATTCTGGAAAATCAATTATTAATTAATTATTGAATTCCCAAAAATTGGGCTGTGACAATGCACCTGTTGACAAGTTGAGGCTGGCAGATGGAGGGCCACACGTGCGCGCATGCCGGGTCAGGCCGTGGCCGAGACGTGAACGTGAAGAGTTAGAGACTCTTCATCTTTCACCTCCGCTCTTAATTTTTGTTGGGCCATGAATGGCTGGTGGACGAGATTAAAAGTGACTCTTCACCTGGGCTATTAGGTCCATTCAAATCCCGATCAAATCGTGGCATTTCGGCTTCCCGTCCCATGGGCTTCGTCCAACTCTTGGACTGCCTCCGCACAGTACAAAAGGAGGCACAAGCCTCCTCCTTCAATCGACCCAGAGCCCATCCAAGATCACCAACTACTCCTTCTCCTGTTCCGGTTCAGGAGAGCTTGTGCGCACAAGCTTCATGGACGAGCAGGCCTCCGAAGCTGCGTTCGTCTGAAGATCTGCACGGGTAGACGGGCGATCAAGTTTTTGGGGAGCGCTCGGCGCGGCTGCTACTTCCTCGTCTTCTCGGCGCGACTACTCGTCTACATCTGCTTCGTCTACTCCGACGCTACTGCTACGACTACTTCCTCTCCGACGCGACTGCTACGACTACTTCCTCTACTTCATGTCGACGGATCAGCAGAACAACGACGCCAACATCAACAACACTACTCCTAGTTCCATGTCGCTGACACTGGAATGGCATCTAGGTACAATTTTGTACTCTCCTTAGTTCTTTTTGTGTTAAATATGCTATTAGATGCAATTTGCAACATATACATGTTTAACACAACAAATGGATCACTCACACACATTTTCATATTTCTAATGAATTTCTGTATTAAAATATGCTGAAATTTGACTATATTTCCCACAATCCAAAAATTTGATAGGTCTTTTTCAGTAGTTAGTTTTGCTGCATCACTTAAGCTACACCCTTTTGATGGCTCCAACTATAAACATTGGAAGGCACGTGCACTGCTGTGGTTGATAGACATGCAATGTTTTCATGTTGCACAAGGCAAGCCGATTGAACTACCTCCTACCCTTGAGGAGGAGCGCAAGTTCGAGGCGACGACTGCCTGTTTCGAGGTGCACTGATAAGCGTGTTGGCTGACAACATAGTGGACGTGTACATGCATATGCCTATGGGCAAAGAGATGTGGGATGCACTGGATGCCAAGTTCGGAGTTTCTAACGCTGGCAGTGGGCTGTATCTCATGGAGCAATTCTATGACTACAGGATGGTCGATGACCGTTTTGTAGTAGAACCCGACCAAGACAGAACTTTTACCAAAAGTTTATTGTGATCTTTTTGTTCAAATAACAATTAAGGTGAAGCAGGGTCAGGAACAACAAATCTCTTTATGATAAACAGATCCATTTTGCAAGCTTGTTATTACAAGCTCATGAAATTCAGGCGCTAGCAAAGGAACCGGAGAACAACAACTGCAAGTTGCCGAACAAGTTTGTGGCAGGTGGTATTATTGCCAAACTGCCACCTTCTTGGACAAACTTTGCCACTTCTCTGAAACACAAGAGACAAGAGTTCAGTGTTACTGATCTCATTGGCTCCTTGGGCGTTGAAGAGAAGGTGAGGGCAAAGGATAATCGTGGCAAGAGAACTGAGGGAGGTTCTAGCGCTAATCTAGTGCAAAAGAAGAACCCTCAAGCCTCACACAAGAAGAAGAACAAGCCCGATGTCAAACCCAAGGGCAATATCACTTTTAAGAAAAAGAAGGGCAAGGGAAAGGGCAGCTGTTTTGTATGCGGTGATTCTGGCCATTGGGCCAAAGATTGTCCAGACCACAAAGATAAGCAGAAGAGGTCCGCCAACATAGTCATTAGCAAGGCTGGAGGAACTACGAGGTATTGTAACTTTTTACCTACAGTTCTCTCTATGTTTCACTCACCTGAATGGTGGGTTGATACTGGTGCTAATATTCATGTGTGTGCTGATATTTCCTTGTTTTCATCTTATCAGGACGACAGAGGTACCTCCTTGTTGATGGGGAACGGGTCACATGCAGCTGTTCATGTTGTTGGTACGGTTGATCTAAAGTTTACTTTGGAAAAAACCGTACAGCTGAAGAACGTGCAGCATGTCCCCTCAATAAAGAAAAATCTCATGAGTGGCTCTCTACTTTGTAGAGATGGTTTTAAACTTGTCTTTGAGTCCAATAAATGTGTTGTATCAAAATATGGTACATTTGTTGGTAAAGGGTATGATAGCGGAGGCTTGTTCCACTTCTCTTTGAATGATGCATGTAATAAAGTTGTGAACCATATGAGTAATGATGATGAGTCTAATGTTTGGTATTCTTGACTCTGTCACATTAATTTTGGCTGTATGACACGCTTAGCCAACATGAGTTTAATCCCTAAATCCAGTTTGGTCAAAGGTTCTAAGTGCCATACGTGTGTTCAATCAAAACAACCTCGCAAGCCTCACAAGGCTAAGGAGACGAGGAATTTGGCACCACTAGAACTTGTTCATACCAATTTGTGCGAGATGACGGTGTGCTGACCAAAGGAGGAAAGAAATATTTCATGACTGTAATAGATGATTGTACTAGATTTTGCTATGGTATCTATTGAAAACAAAAGATGAAGCATTGCATTACTTTAAGATCAATTAGGTTGAGGTAGAAAACCAACTTGAAAGAAACAAATGGTTAAGATCGGATCATAGTGGAGAGTATTTTTCACATGAGTTTACTGTATTCTATGAGGAACTCAGCAATATTCATGAGAGGACGCCTCCCTATTCACCTCAGTCAAACGGGGTTGCCGAAAGAAAGAACCGTACTCTAACTGATTTGGTTAATGCCATGTTAAATACTGCGGGACTTTCCAAGGAATGGTGGGGTGAAGCTATATTGACTACATGCCATGTCCTGAATAGAGTTCCTACAAAGAATAAGGAAGTAACACCATTCAAGGAATGGAAAAAGAAAAGACTGACTCTCTTATACTTGCGCACTTGGGGATGTTTGACCAAAATAAATGTGTCAATAATCAAAAAGTGCAAACTTGGGCCGAAAACTGTTGATTGTGTCTTTCTTGGTTACGCTATCCATAGTGTGGGATATAGGTTCTTAATTGTAAGCTTTGGAGTATTGGACATGCGTGTTGGTACAATCATTGAGTCCAGAGATGCTACATTTTTGGAGAATGAGTTTCCTATGAAAAAGGAACCTACCTTATCTAGTCAAGAACCTATTTTATCTCCTGATTCATCTGTGCCGATAGAACATGATGAACAAATGCCTGTGGAAAATCCTGAGGAGGATAACACTGTAGTTGCTCGAAAGAGTAAGAGACAGAGAACTGCAAAGTCTTTTGGTGATAACTACATTGTATACCTCGTGGATAACACTCCAAGAACTATAGAAGAGGCATACTCATCTCCTGACGCTGACTATTGGAAGGAACCGGTACGTAGTGAGATAGACTCTATTGTGTCTAATGGAACTTGGGAGGTCGTTGATCGTCCTTATGGGTGCAAACTAGTAGGATGTAAATGGGTTTTTAAGAAAAAGCTTAAGTCTGATGGTATAATTGAAAAGTATAAGGCAAGACTTGTGGCCAAGGGTTATACCCAAAAGGAAGGCGAGGACTTTTTCGACACTTACTCACCTGTTGCTCGATTGACCACAATTCGAGTATTACTTGCCCTGGCAGCCTCTCATGCTCTTCTTGTTCATCAGATAGATATTAAGACAACTTTCCTAAAAGGAGAGTTGGAGGAGGAGATCTATATGGATCAGCCTGACGGGTTTGTAATAGAAGGTCAAGAAGGAATGATGTGTAAATTATTGAAGTCTTTGTATGGCCTTAAGCAAGCTCCTAAGTAATGGCATGAGAAGTTCGACAGAACTTTGACATCTACTGGTTTTGTTGTGAATGAAGCTGACATATGTGTGTACTATCGCTATGGTGGGTAGGGGTGAAAACGGATCGGAAACGGTCGGAAACTAGCTATACCATATTTGTTTTCATATTTTTTTTGGAATTGGATTCGGAATCGAAAACCTCGGATACAAAAACGGAATCGAATATTACCGGATACAGATACGGAGCGAATACGAATCGGAACGAATACGGTAACAAATATTTATTCGAATATAAAAACCCCTCAAACTGAACTTTACAAACCAACGAAGAGAGACAACTTATTATTTTTTTTGTACAACAATATATCAATATTTCTAAATTTTTAGCTGAACAACATATACAACAAATTTCAAGCATCCATATCAACAACACATTACTAATTTCTATGCAAGTATACAATCATATCACCATCTTCGATTTAATCACAAATTTTAGATATAGTAATTTTAAGCGTTTATATCAACAAAAATAGTTTAATCACATGATCAAATTTCCCATCACAAAATAGTTCATCCACATGACATAGCCCATCCACATAGACCATCTGGTTCTAGTCGTCTCAATTCTGCGACCATCCTCTCGCCGAGCTCCAGCTTGCCATGAATGCCTCAAGCTCGGATCAGAGACCTGAATATCGTGGCATTTGGCGCAATGGGCATTTCGTGGATCCAATTCTTGGCATTGTCAAGCCGACCTGCTCGGCTCAGCATGTCAACCACGCATCCGTAATGCTCAATCCCTGGCTCAATCCCAAATTCAATCTCCATTTTGTCAAAGTACTCCAGCCCTTCATCCACTAATCCAGCATGGGCACAGGCACACATCACGGACAGAAGAGTGACGCCATCCACCCGCACGCCCGTGCCGTGCATTCTATCAAACAGGGCAAGGGCAACACGGCCATGGCCGTGGATGGCCAGGCCATGGAGCATCGCATTGTAGCAGCGCTTGTCCCTATCCGAAGAGACGACAAAGACCTGCTTGGCCAGGTCTAGCCTCCCGGAGCCGGCGTACATCTCAACAAGCGCGGTGGCCACGATGCAGTTGACAATGAGCTGGCACTTCAAGAGATAGGCGTGCGCCTATACGCCGTGGCCGAGAGCGCGCCAAGCTAGCCACGTGACGGTGACGACCGTGATCTCGTTCGGCCTGAAGGCTAAGGATAGCATCTGCACAAACAGCTCGAGGATAGCATTCGCAGCAGAGGAGATACAGATCACGTCTCTGGCACGGAGGCGAGCGTAGGCGGAGAGCAGCGCGTTCCAGGCCGGTAGGTCGGGCCGCACGATCCGGTCGAACAATCGGCGGCCTGAGGCGATCCTGCCACAGCGGGCGAAGACATCGAGCGGCGCGGCGCCGAACACGCGGTCGCAGGAGGTGGCGTGGGTGCCGAGGAATTTGATCAAATGTGTGGCAAGCGCGAGGGCGACAGCCAGAGGAGCGGCGCGGAACAGCGGCGGGTAGGTGAAGGCGTTGGGGCAGAAGAGCGGCGGAGAAGAGGGGGATAGGAAGAGGAGCGCATAGAGGGAGAGCGCGGAGAGGAGGCAGCGAGAGGAGGAGGGAGTTGGCGAGGAAGGTGGTGGGCAGCAGAGAGGAGTAGAGGAGGAGGCGGAGGCGGTGGGAGACGGGGATGAGCAGCGAGGCGAGGCGGAGGAGGAGGGGGAGGTTTGGGGAGTGGCGCGCGAGGCCGGCGGTGAGGAGGAGCGCGTGGAGCTGAGCGAAGAGGCGCGGCGGGAGCGGGAGCGTGTCACGGTGGAGGCGGAGTAGCGTCGGCGGCGGGTCGGCGGCCTAGCGGACAAGCACTGCCTCCGCTGATGGGCCCATCTGCCTCCGGTGAGAGCGAGAAATTAGATTAGGTTTTCTTATCGGGTAATATCCAAAAATTTGTCCGGATAATTTTCAACCGATTCCAAAATCCGCCGGATAATGCCTTTACTGTATTCGTATCCGTATCCGAGAAAAACTATCTATTTCCATTTCTGAATCCGAGATTATCCGAGAATTATCCGACCGATCATATCCGTATTCAAAATTTCGGACGGTTAGCGGATAATATCCGAACCGTTTTCACCCCTAATGGTAGGGGAGAGGGAGTGATCCTGTGCCTATATGTCGATTACATACTAATTTTTGGACAAACCTCAATGTGATTGAGGAGGTCAAGAACTTTCTGTCTAAGAACTTCGAGATGAAAGATTTGGGAGTGGCTGATGTTATTCTTAACATTAAGCTACTGAGAGGAGGTGATGGTGGGGTTACACACTTGCAATCCCACTATGTGGAAAAGATGTTGAGTTGCTTTGGTTAGAGTGACTGCAAGTCTGCTCGTACCCCATATGATCCTATTGTGTTATTAAGGAAAAACCAAAGAATAACAAGGGATCAATTGACATACTCCTAGATCATTAGTTTACTGATGTATTTGGCTAGTGCTACGAGGCCTGACATCTCATTTGCCGTGAGCAAGTTGAGCCGGTTTGTTTCAAATCCGGGACATGATCACTAGCGTGCTCTTGAGAGAGTAATGCGCTATCTAAAAGGCACTGTGAGTTATGGCATTCACTATGTTGGGTACTCAAGGGTGCTAGAAGGCTATAGTGATTCAAATTGGATTTCTGATGCTGATGAGATAAAAGCCACAAGTGGGTATGTGTTCACACTTGGAGGTGACGCTATTTCCTGGAAGTCTTGCAAGCAGACCATCTTAACGAGGTCAACAATGGAAGCAGAACTCACAGCATTAGACACTGCCACTGTTGAAGCCGAGTGGCTTCGTGAACTCCTTATGGATTTGCCGGTGGTTGAAAAACCAGCACCGGCTATCCTGTTGTACTGTGATAATTAGACTGTAATTATTAAGGTGAACAGTTCTAAGGACAACATGAAGTCATCTAGGTATGTAAAGAGGCGACTGAAGTCTGTCAGAAAGCTGAAAAACTTCAGAGTGATAGCACTGGACTATGTCCAGACGACAAAGAATCTGGCAGACCAGTTCACTAGTAAGATGGGTTTGAGACCCACATGACTCATATCATAGTGGTAACCTGTCCTATGTGATCGGAAATCCTGTGAAGTAGGATGGCAAAACAAGCTATTGGGTTGATTGGGAGGAGAATCCCTTAAAAGGCTCATTTCTATGGTGATGCACTATTCTCCTATTCTGTATGGCAGGTTGGTTTATACCTTAATGTGATCCGAGTGGATTTTTAAGCAGAGATGTTGGCCTACAGAACATCTTAGAAGGAACATACCTATATGAGTTCGACTGCTGATCACAGTCTATGAGATTTGGGTGATCTCTAGATACTCATGAATGGGCATGGAGTATGACCTATATGCTCCAAATAGAGGGGATGCTTTTGGCAGCATAGTATCAGTTAAGGAATTGGGTAAAGCTTGTCCGCACAAAATTATCAATTCAAGGCATAGTCTATTGATCAGTTGTGGATAAGTGTAGTCTCTTTTCTAGATAGAAGTTCAACTTAACAGTCTCTACCGAAACACTAATATATCAAACAGAAGCAAAACTGAGAGCATTTCTTATAAGACTTGAAATTTAGTGGGGATTGTTAGATTTATATGGGCCTACCCCATTAATCCTAGAAATTTCAAAAGGCCCAAAGGTTAATGCTAGGTGATAAAATTATTTAGTCCCACATGGAATTTTAACAAGGAATTAACTCAACTTAAATAGGTAGCAATTGTGTGCACCTGTTGACAAGTTGAGGGTGGCAGATGGAGGGCCACACGTGCGCGCACGTCGGGCCGTGCTGTGGCCGTAGCCGAGCCGTGGTGTGGCGTGTGCGAGACGTGACATGACCATGAACTTCACCTTTCACCTCCCGCTCTTAATTTTTGTTGGGCCATGAATGGCTGGTGGACGGCGGGGTTAATTGCGACTCTTCATCTGGGCCATGAATGGTTGGTGGACGAGATTAACCGTAACTCTTCACCTGGGCCATTAGGTCCATTCAAATCCCAGCCTTTCGGCTTCTCGTCCTGTGGACTTCGTCCAACTCTTGGATTGCCTCTGCACCAGAGCCCATCCGAGACCAGCAACTCCTCCTTCTCCTGCGCTGGAAAATTAGCCATCTCTGGTTCAGGAGAGCTTGCACGCACAAGCTTCCTGGACGAGCAGGCCTCCGAAGTTGCGTTCATCTAAAGATCTGCACGGGTAGATGGGCGATCAAGTTTTTGGGGAGCGCTTGGCGCGACTGCTCCTTCCTCGTCTTCTCGGCGCGACTACTCGTCTACATCTGCTTCGTCTACTCCGATGCTACTGCTATGACTACTTCCTCTCCGGCGTGACTACTATGACTATTTCCTCTACTTCATATCGACGGATCAGCAGAACAACGATGCTAACATCAACAACACTACTCCTGGTTCCAGTGTCCCTGACAATGGAATAGCATCTGGGTACAATTTTGTACTCTCCTTAGTTCTTTTTGTGTTAAATATGCTATTAGATGCAATTTGCAACATATACATGTTTAACACAACAAATGGATCACTCACACACATTTTCATATTTCTAATGAATTTCTGTATTAAAATATGCCGAAATTTGACTATATTTCCAACAACATAATCATCTTAGAGTCAACGACACCTTTAAAAGAAAGAACTTCATACATGTATTTAGTTGAAAAAGTATTATTTCTCCCAGGAGCCCACTTCAAGATATCCACTTTTTCTAAACACTTAACATCATGAATGAGGATTTTCAGCCTATCCCAAGCTGTCACCTCTTCAGGTCCAAAAAATCTCCTAAAAGTCAAACAACTCAAATTCTCTCTCAGCATCTCAGCTACACTAATATAATGTTGGTTGCAAATGCAGAAAAGCTCTTCAAACAAAATTTTCAGAGGGCAGCTACCTAGCCACACATCATCCTAAAAGGAATTATGGGAACACCTTCCTAAAGACCAAAAACCACCTAGAAAAAAACCACTTCCTAGTTTGTAGAACCCCTCTCCAAAACTGTGAGGCCCCTGTGTCACAGATGTGAAGAATACATCTTTCCCCTAAGTACGTATTTCTCAACATCTCCAAACATAGGCCTTTTGCATTTAATTCAATTTTTATCACCCACTTAGCAAGAAGGGCTAAATTCATCTTCCTAGCTTCAGTAAAACCTAGGCCACCAAACTCTTTAGGAAAAGCAAGATCATACCATCTCATCATGTGATATTTTTAGTAGTTAAATGAGCCTAGTAAAAATGACCTCTAATAGAGTCCATCTTATGGTGAATCCCTTCAGGCAGGAGATAAAGCCCCGTAGCATAGGTTGGGATAGAAGAAAGACAAGAGTTTAGAAGTACAACTCTACCACTGTAATAAAGAGAACCAGTTTTCCATATCCCTAACCTCTTCTCCAATTTTCGAGGAATGAACTCAAAATGAGCATTCAAAAGTTTTTCAAGGCTATTATGCATGCCTAAGTAAGTCATGGGAAAAACCCCTAAAGGGCAATTCAACATGTTAGCAACTTTTTCTCTTTCAGAATCATTAAGGTCTATAGTGAAAACCTCACTTTTATGGTAGTTGACTTTCATCCTAAACATTTCCTCAAAACAATACAAAATAAATTTAGTGACCATAATCTCTCTATCATCATAGGGCATAAGAAAGACAGTGTCATCAGCATATTATAGATGGGAAAGGCCACTAAGGATTAAATGGGGGACAAGACTAGATAAGAGATTTGCTTTCTTTGCATTCTCAAAATTTTTTGCTAGGGCATCACTAATTAAATTGAACAGGAGGGAAGAAAGAGGATCACCTTATCTGAGGCCTCGTTATAAAATATTCACTCCTAGGCTCATTAATATTGATACAAACTCTGCCCCCTACAACACAGGCTCTAATCCAATTAATCCAGGTATTGAGAAAATTTTTCCTATTTAAAACATCAAACAAAAAGTCTCAATTAGCTATTTCATAAGCTTTTTCAAAATCAATTTTAAAAACAACCCCTTTAGCTTTAATTTTTGTGTAATTCATGTAGAGTTTTATGGCGTGGGCGTGGACGTGAGGATTCCGTGGGTCTTGAAGAAGCGGCTAGCCCAAGGGCTGGAGTGAGGCGAGGCGGAGGAGGACATCGCCGTGCCAATGCGTGGCGGTGAGGTGCTCGTCTGCAAGGCCAAGATCGGAGGCAGTCTATCCCCAATGCGTGGCAGCGAGGTGCTCGTCTGCAAGGCCAAGATCGGAGGTGGTCTGTCCCTGATGCTGGAGTAAGTAACTAGCAGTACTTTCTTTAGTGTGTTTTCTTTTGTTTTCGAAAAGGCTATTTAACGAACGTTCACGCATAGCGCGTCCACGCAAACACCCCTCCAACCTTCTGTTTTTGGCACCACCTTCCTTTTATAAAAACTTTATACACGTAAACTTTATACATAGAAAGTTTATATATGGAAAGTTTATATGTCCGATTCGAATTTGGAATTAGAGTTCCAGCGTAGAAATTTTATACAAATAAACTTTTTCATTTATACATACAATGTTATATATATATATATATATATATATATATATATATATATATATATATATATTATACACTCGATTTTGGATTCTGATTTGATTTGGAATCAAAATCTTTTACGTCGAATGTCTACTGTATAAAATTTATGTGTATAAAGTTTATACGTATAAAGTTTTTTTACCGTATGTGGACCGGGCCGAAGCGTTTGCGCGTAGCCCAGACGTGCGAATGCTCGACCATTAGACCTCCCCTTTGTTTCGGATGACGAATCAAAGTTTAGGAAGGTATTTACAGACTTTCAGATAGATAGGTCTCATGAGTTCACATGAAAAATATGGCTCAAGGCAAGGTCCTCACGGTGCAACAGTAACTGAACAAGGTTTTATGCTACCGGTCTAGGTTTGAATGATGGCACCTTCTTAAGATGATGTGTGGGAGGGAATAAGTTTTATCCCTCTCGCACCATGTTTTTTTTAAAAAAAATTATTGATGTAGATTAGGGTCACAAGCTAGATTTATCAACATAACTAGTACCAAACAACTCTGTCAGAATTTTTTTTTTGCTGGAACAGAAGTCTGACAGGACTCTGAATTATGTCGTAAACGATCTGGATGCAATCAAGCAGCCAAATGTGAATGAAAATTCCACAGAAGCTGTTCTGTCGATCTTGCTCAGCCAAACCTCCCTCCCCCTATCTGGATGCAACAGAGAAAACCAAAGGCTCAGTGAGAATTGCATAGAATCATTTACAGGTCTTAGAAATTGAGATGACAGAAATTAATCCACGATGAAATTGCCAGTTCCTCTATTTCCTTTTCTTTCATCTGAAACTTAGTACATTTATATGTTTTATAAGGTAGTAGTTTGATCAAAGTGCCACGATACTCCCAGCGGCAACACCTTCTGATCCGTTCGCACAAACTCGCCCAATTTACAATTAGTCATCAATAATCTAATCATGCTGCTATTGCAGTTCAACAACCAGAGGATCGATTCCCCCAATGGCCACCCGAATCAAAATTCCCAGGCGGATCCAGTCATCCAGTCCGACCCTAATCACGACCATAAGGGGCCGCGAGATCAACGCGCAAGTCGGTAGCGGAGGATTTACCTGCAGGCCCGAACTCGCCAGAGACAAGAGAACCGGCTGCGGCGTGTCTAGCGCGAGCTCGCCGTCACCAGTGGATCTTACCGGCGGAGACGAGAAGTCTCTAGCGCGAGCTATTGTTCCCAGCCTCTACGTGCATAAAGTGGATGTACATAGCTAATAACATCTAAGAATACATAGACTTGACACCATTAAAAAAAAGCCAGAGAACGCAAAAACTTGAGTACATATACTTAAATCTCAAATACAAGAGTTCCTCTATCATACAGTAACATTTAAGGTACGCAAATTGCAATCAATAATAGCGGTCTAGAGGCTCCTTTCGAAAATTTGAGGATTTTGGTAGGATAGGCTTACGGTAGATAAGTTGTGGAAAAATAAACAAAGTAACAAAAATAATTTATAGGTAAAATATTTATATGTGTTCTTATCGATTTAAAGCTAGTGCTTAAAGAATAAAACTATGAGAAAAATATCAAAATTAACTCTAAAATTTATATGCATAGTGACTTTTTTTTTGTAAAATTTTAGGATCGCAACCATTGAAATCAAATCAGGTCGTTTCTGCCCACCGATCTCAAAAAATTTCACTATTTTCAAAGATGGAATGTGGCAAAAACTATTTTTAGAAATGAACCAGAACCTCAGCACCACATGCGCTGGCGCTGAGGTCCTACAGCTCAACGCCAGGGGAGCTGGCGCTGAGTACCCGCCACTGTGGCACATCCATCAACGTGGGAGAGCCGACGTGGCAACCCTCAGCGCCAAAAGGACTGGCGCTGTCAGCGCCAGTCCCTTTGGCGTTGAGCTAGGGGACTTATCCCCGTGCACGGCCAGCCTCTCCCACCTCCCAACCTATTATTTCTTCCAGAGCCTGCAGAAAACAAGCTCCTAGGAGGAGCTCTCTCTTGTCCTCTCCCTAAATCTCTTCAAATCTCGGCCAAATCGTCTTTTTTGTTGGGGATTTATCGTGGACCACGAAGTAAAAGGTAATATCCTCCGATTCCTCTACTTATTGTTCTTTTTACCTATTTTTTGTTGAGTTTAGGGCAAATGCTAGAGAGAAAATTTGGGATGAGAAATGGAACCAAATTCGTTTTTTTTTTTTTGCAAAGCTCCTGCAATAGATGTTTGTGGTGTGGATTGTTGTATGCATACCCTATTAACTTGTTATTATTAATTAGATTTTCTAATACATTGAGGATTATGGTTGATTATATTGTAAGATGTATGGAATGATTCCATAGGGTAGTCAACCCTAATTGAAAATTGGATTTAATGGTAAAATGTTGCAATAAGAAATTGTTACATAAGGTATTTTGGTAAGGCACCTATTATTATAAATGGGCTATTTATCAATACTTTTTATGTATAGTTGATGTGGACTATGGTTGATGTGTTTGGTAGGATGGATGCAAAAGGTTATATACCTCGTCGTCAACCTCTGGAAGGCATCCCTCGTCCCATGTGTTGGTATGGTGATAAGTGTAAGTTCGCGATCAGTGAGGTGGATTTCACATATCGTTAAAAGTATTGGATGTGTCGTAACTACGTGATGTGAACGGGGGTGTCCGATCTTCCGTCAGGTTGAGGGTAACTCTCGATTTGGTGGAAACTTGACACGCACGATCCGGCTTTCGATCAGCAAGATCCGAACCCCGCAATCGTAGCGCCACTTCTCCTGTGGTTATCAACCGTGCGCTGCCCGGTTGACCTCGCCACGAAGGCTAACCCTTGCCTGCGAATCGAAGGACACAAGCAAGAACAAGGAAGAACGCAACTAATGACTTGCGAATGAATGATCAAGTACTCGATGTAGGGGTCTTAGAAACCGATGAACGACGAAACTGTTCGAGGACAGATTAATCTAAGCAAAACCTAACCCTAACTTGTGCGATGGCTACTAAATATAAAGGCTCTAGGGTCGGCCAAGGACCCCTAGACGCATCCCTAATGGACTCCAAGACGATACACGGCCCAACGGCCCAAAAGACGGTAACGCAGCACCCTGACAGATTCTGGACATCCACTTGTTTCGACGATTCCTGTTGACTCATAATAGATCTTGATGTGAGACCGGTGCCATTGCAACGATTATCTTAGCTTTCCATGCTATCACGCCCAGATTTTCACCAGAATTTCAAAAGCTAATTTGTGCAATAAATCCTTGTCCAGAAATCAGCCAAGGTACACAAATCGACAATTTGATAAACATAACCAAAAATGATAAACGATAAATACTTATAACAGAGGCACTTAGTCCTCGCACTGAAGAAAACAGCAGCGGAACGACAACTAGCGTAGCTTCAACACTAAGCCACAAGTAGCTCAACTAGGGTATAAGCCAAACACCAAACTTCTCGTCCTCGCTAAGCTTCACTCTAATGATTGCAGTAATGCAAAACTGAGTACCACCCACCGTACTCAACAAGCCACACTAGGGAATGCAAAATAATGCAACAGGGTTCCAAAGGAAAGGCAAGTATGGCTTATTTGCGTAAGACAGCATTTAAAACATTTACATTTATAACATTTAAAAATACTACAGTTTAATTATTATCAACATTTAACCAATCTCTGAACAACGCTCCAACGTAGTTCAGGCCCATAACCATAACCCTCTAACCAGAGCTATCAAGTTTCCATCATCATTTATCATTAATGAGTAGCGTGGGACTAATCACAGAAAACATTACTAGACTCGCTCATTAACCGCGAGCACGGCTATTCGAATAGTTTTACTCTGGCCAGAGGTGTACAACTTTACCCACAAGACACAATCTCAACATCATGTCAGCCATGCGTCACGATACTCGCAAGTACCCGAATAGAGATTGTGACAGGACCCTTCGCATAACATGCCCAAGAGAATGGTCACCGGCCAAGTCTCCAGTAGAGGTGGCCCAACCTCCAGGCTAGAGAAACTCTTGGCTCCCAAACATATGGTCTTATTGGCACTGCCATTGTGGATTTATTGACACTACCACCTATCAACTAAACACACCATGGTGCCTCCTGCTGGGACATACTACACTACAAGTCCAGTCGTTGCCCATTCTAGCTTGTGGTTAGTACGGATATTGCTTCGCAATAAGTAGTCCGTGAACCGGTCCTTAACTGTCATGAGCACCGCTAGCAACATTTACAATCCTGGTGCTCACAACCCACCATTCAGTCAAGTTTAAGTTGGCACAATTAATTAACCAGCCACGACTCACTGTCGTGAAATTGTAGCCATTGTCTATTAATTATTGATAAGTAAGTCATTAATTTTCCCCACATAAAATGACGCTACATTTTCTATGCATGGCTAAGAAAATCCTAAATAATCTAGCTAGATCAATAAATAGTCATCCAGCTAGTCAATATTAATCACCCAAGGTATCAAGGTATAGATAACAATAGCAAAGTGGCCATAAATATCAAGGAATGTTGGTTATTAAATAATTACCCGTAATAATGTCATTCCAAAATATTTCATGCAATAACTTTAAAATATAATAGTTTTCACAATTGGGATCAACATGCTCAAGGAGATTGTCGTGTGACTTGCCTTGCAAAAGAAAACGTCTTCAGCAAATCTTCCGAACTGTTCCGTAGACTCCGCAATCTTCCGAAATGGTGATTATACGTGATTACACGCAAAACAATGAAAACCCTAAGAAACTCCAAATAAACAGTACATAAAAAGTACATAAACAAGTAAATTATGATTTTAGATGAATTTAGGAAGAAGATCGGGTTGAATCATATGACCTCTGGAAGTTAGAGTTCAGAGAAAATCCGGAAAGAAAAGAAAAAGAATATTCCTGAAAATATTCCTAATGCCTAGGCCCCACTGTCATAGGCTTGGCACACATGAACCACGTTCACATAGCCGAGGAACCAAAGGAGATGGTGGTGAATCGGCTGGCTGATGTGGATTGCCGTCTGGACAGGAAAGGTGGCATGGTGACCGAGGTGGCAGCAGAGTTGGGAAGGGTTAGGGTTGACGTGGCAGTGTCTACGAGTTACGGAAATCCAACGATTGAGATCCGATCTGAACGAGATGGACGGCTTGGATTTTATCTTGGGAATTAATGGAGATCCCATGGTTTGGATTGATTTCAGGAAATCGGACGGCTGTGATGGATTGTCCACGGGCCCACACGTCATACCGAGGAAGGAGAGGCTGCCAACTGGGGCCCTCATGGCTGTGTCACAGGATGAGAATGCCATGGGGCCAGCCTGTCAGGGCTCCCGGCCGGTGTGGGCTGGAACGGTGCCTATCCATGGCGCAGAGAAGTTCAGTGACCATGGTGACCACGGCAAATCGACGGCGAAATGGTGGACGACAACGAACGATGGCGGCGGTCGGCAAAGGCGACGCCTAGGGGGGGAATCAGCAGCAGGGGCCGGCGCCGGGGTAGAGGACTGTCGGCATGCTAGGGCTTTCAATGCTGGTGGTGGCGCTGGTATTTGTAGGGAGGAGTCCGGGGCGGCGACGGATGGCGGCAGCGGGCAGATTCGGCGGTGGCGGGCGCAGGCGTCGCGGCGGGCAGCAGAGGCATGCCGAGGGAAGGGGCGCAGGCCGAGGCGCCGGGCTGGGCCCTGGCTCTACCGAGAGAATCAGAGAGAGAGAGTCCAGAGGTAGAAGAAGGAAAAGGAGGTAGAAGAAAGGAAGAAAAAGAAAGAAGGGGAAAAAAGAAAGATGGAAGAAAAAGAAAAAAAAAGGAAAAAGGAAGGAGTTTTTTTTGGGGGACATTTCAATTTGGTGAAAATTGGAATTTTGAGGATATTTATGGGATGTGGGGATTATTTTTTTTTTAAAATACTCTGAATATGAGGATATATATATTCATACATATATATATATATACGTATATATACATAGGTATAAATATATATTGGGAATCAATAAATGGGATATTTTTGTGGTGACGGAAATATCGGAATGCTGGGGATCTCTGGGGTATATTTCGGGAGTTGAGAACAGGGAATAGTTTAGGAAACATTCGATCGCTCGAAATATCAGAATATTTTGAGAATCGGAAAGTGGGGGAGGTTTTAGGGTTTCGAGAATGACACAAAACTTTAGAAGAAAAAGGGAGTTAGAGTTCACGATGAACGAGGAGACTTCAAAGGACTGAATCAGGAACGACCCGAACAGGGGAAAAGAAAAGTGATTTATTTTATATTTATTTAATTACTGAAATGATCTTTGTCCCATTAAAATTAATTCTGGAGCTCCGAAAATTCCGAGAAAATTTCAGAAGGTTTATTAATTCATAGGGAATGTACCAAAAGTAAATGCCACCATAAAACACGAAGAATTTAATATTATAAATACCCAAACGCTTAAAATATTCTGACAAAACCCCAGGAATATAAAAGCATCCAAGTATTTAATTAAAATTTTCAACTTGGGATTTTTACTATTAGAAATTTAAAAATTTTATTCAAAAACTTTCTCAAACAAATTTTCCAGTGTATTCTTGTATTTCCATTTACCCAAACTGATTTTTAATTAGGCCGATTTTGAGGGTGTGACACATGCATATGTAGAACGTCGAAAACGGAGTCCGTATGCGATCTGGGCATCAAATTTAGTCCAGCCTGCTCCTGGAATCCGAGGTGGACTCAAACTTGATGTTGTTTGGGCCTCCACTTGTCTTGGACGCCCCTTGCTGGCCCTCTCCGCCTCCATGCTTCTCCTCAAGTACTCCCTGGTCCTCTCAATTATTCCTAAGTACAATAATATCATTAGGTAGCAATCTATTCTCAAAATCACTTAAAGAATTACTTAGGAACGAGCTCACCTGTTGATTCAATTGTCTTGCTCGAGCTCTAGTAATTGGACCTTGCATAACAACTGGAGGAGTGTGGTGTGTATCGAAAGGAGTGATGTCCTCATCTCTACGCGTACTCCCCGGAAAAGCCAAAGCCTCAAGAGAAGAAAGGAAAGTCGAAGAAGCCGGTAGAGGTAAATTCTTTTGTACCGATGTTTAATCCTTTCATCCATAGTTGCTAACACGTTCTCATATGCAAAGGTACCGAAGCCACCACCTCCTCTTTGTGACTTTGTGGAGTGGATAGATACGGAAATTCATCCCAATGACGCATGGTTTCATCGCATGTGTCAGGAGTGGGAAAGAAAGCGTTTTGAACGACGCTACAAAGCTGAATGCAGGGCTGAGAAAGAGCATAAGAGGAGGGAGGAGAAAGAACGCAAGGAGAAAGAAGAGCGTGAGGCCGAGCAGGAGAGAAAGCGGCAGAGGGCACAACATGCGAAGGAAGCCGGACCGGAGGCTACAAGAAAGGGGAAGTACCCCCGCTGCACCCAATAGTGTAGGGTTCAGCGGTATCTAGCAACTGTCAATTCCCTACGGCTTCTATCGAAACATTTCATGTTGAACTGTACGTGCTCATGTTATGCTGTTAAAAATTTAATGTAGTCTGTCGTGTTATGCACTGAACCATAATATGGTATTTAGATTGTGGACTCATGCTTTGTATGGCTATTTTAATGTAGTCAACCTATGTTGTGCATTTTGTATGGCTATTTGCCACGGCAGCAACAGAATGCCCCGTTTGGGTTGAGGTCCCCATGGTCCGCGCCAGGCTCCTCAGTGGCTGGCGGTGTCAGCGCCCCACCGAATACCAAGGAGATATGGGTCGGGGGGGATCAAGGTCAGCACCAGCACAGCTGGCGCCAAGGTGCCAATGTTCAACGCCAGAGCAATTGGCGCAGAGCATGGGCACCGGCGGCCAGCACCTCCTACCCTAGTCCTCACGGGGGCATTGAGGTGCCCAGGCTCAGCGCCAGCCTAATTGGCATTGAGCTGGGCACCGACAGCCGGCACCTCCTGTCTCGGGCCTCACCGGGGCACTGAGGTGCTCAAGCTTAGCGCCGGATTAATTGGTGTTGACCATGGTTCAACGGTCCAGACCGTCCTCACCTTGTCCGGATGGTCCGGACCGTGTATATCCCCTAGGTGTGGTTTAACGGTCAAGACCATCCTAACCGAGGTTGGAAACAACTTGTCCTAACGTGTATACCTTGACCTAATTTTTTTTACATAGCCCAACTTGTTTGTCAATTTTTTTTATTTTTGAAACATGTCACGTATCTATAGAAACATGTTATACATACTAGTTCCCAACCATAAAGTTCTACCTAAACGTTGAGGACCGTCCGCTCCAACGCCTGGGATGACACATGGGGCCGACTTGATATCGCATCGCTCTATAGGTCTTCTTGCCATCTACCCTCCAAAATAACATATTGTAATAAAGAATATGCTACTGCAAATACTATAGACTCTTTAGTTTTCCAAAAAATTTAAAAACTTAGACAGTTCTCCACATGGTTCAACGGTCCGGACTGTCCTCACCTTGTTCGGATGGTCCGGTGCCTAGCTCAGTGCCAATAGGGCTGGCGCTGAGCCTGGGCGCCTCAGCGCCCCGCTTAGGGCCGGGGCAAGAGGTGTTTGCTTGGGGCACTGGTGCCCATGCTCAGCGCCAACCAAATTGGCGCTAAGCTTGGGCACCTTAGCGCCCCAGTGAGGCCCGGGGCAGGAGCAACCGGGTGTTGGGCGTCGGTGCCCAAGGTCAGCGCCAATGGTCCTGACGCTGACCTGGCCACCTTAGCGCCAGCCTAATTGGCACTGAGGTCTGTATCCAGGCAGACCACCAAGCTAGTCTGTCTAGTATCCAATTCTAAACCTACATATACAAAAACCCCAACCCTTAACCCAGACATTCATCTCCCCATAATTCATCCACAACAAACACATTGTGGCAACAGAACCATTGAACCACACTCATATCCGAAACCATGAAACAAACAGTTTGCAATCAGAAGATAATCCATGGAAGCAGCGATACACACAGAACCACAAATATCCACACACATAGTCCAAATAGAGTATATACATAGTAACACATCAAAAGTACAAGAACAATCAGTTCTTACGCTGACGACGCTGGTCCGGAGTGTACCTATTGACCTCCCGGGTCCTCCTACTAGGCCTAAGTGCCAGATCACCAGCTGCCTGCAACGACTCTGGTGCATCGGTTAGCTGTGATGGACCGATCTCCACCTGCTGCTGCGCGTCATCGCCCTCCTCGAGCTCCTCTTCCTGTGATGGTTCTTCATCAGCACATTGACGTGCCCTAGATGATTCACCCCGTTCAACACGCGTCACGCTTGGCCGAGATTTGAAGAGATTTAGGGAGAGGACGAGAGAGAGCTCCTCCAGGGAGCCTGTTTTCTGCGGGCTCTGGAAGAAATAATAGGTTGGGAGGTGGGGGAGGCCGGCCGCGCGGGGGGGGGGGGGGGATTTAAGTCCCCTAGCTCAGCGCCAAAGAGACTGACACTGACCTAGGGAGCTCAGTGCCAGTCCCTTTGGCACCGAGGGTTGTCACGTCGGCTCTCCCACATCGACGGACAAGCCACGGTGGCGGGTACCCAGCGCCAGCTCCCCTGGCGCTGAGCTGTAGGACCTCAGCACCAGCGCATGTGGCGTTGAGGTTCCGGTTCATTTCTGGAAATAGTTTTTTGCCACGGTCCATCTTCAAAAATAGTTAAAAAAATAGGATCAAACAGTGAAATTTTTTGCACCGATCTAGCTCGGGAAACTCCATCACGTTCGTGGGTCTCCCGTTCTAGGGCCCAACCCTTTGGGCCGTGGCCTCGTTCATACATGGCCTAGCTATTATGGGCCTCAAGTCGGACTTCTTTTGCGGCACCCGCTGAATCACCTCGCCTTGAAATTTTTTTATTTTTATATTTTCTAAAAAAATATTTACAAATGTATATTTTCATTTCAAAAATTTACAAAAATATACTCCCAACACCCTCTAGGAGGGCATTTTTTGAAAAACGCCCTCCTAGAGGGTGATTTTATGATCTGGCAAATAGCCATGGGCCGGGCGGCCAATGGCCATCTGCACTTTTGCAGGCGGCCCCCTGGCTAGAAATAAACCGCCCTTTAGGAGGGCGGCAAGGGGGCCGCCTGCAAAAATACCGACCGCTGGGCCGACACTTTTGCGGGCGGCCCCCTTGCCGCCCTCTGAGAGGGCGGTTTATTGCTGGACCAGTATAAAACCCCCTCCTAGCCTCCAAAAATGTCATAAAATTTATAGAAATCACAGAAAAAAAAAAAGAAGAGAGAGGTGAGAGCGAGGATGAACGAAAGCAGCGAAGCTCTACCGGTTTGCTGATTCGTCTGTAGGTAAAATCTATTATCTCTTTGCAATTTCTATTTCTATGCAAGAATTGATGTTGTATTGTACTAGTTACGTGAATAGTACTATATGAAAATAAGTTGTTACTCGTACATCTATAGGTTTTTAGTCAATCTGTTAGGCGACGTAATTTGTGTAGAGATGGTAGTTATAAAATCTCGATTACACGGTATTAGATGTGAGGAGAATGTTGGTACCTAGTTTAACTGTATTTTTTCATCAACAAAGATGTCAAATAAGGTGATATTTCAGGTATTTCATGGGCAAGGGAATGTTAGGTATGGTCCACAACGTATAGATCTGTCAGAGTTTAGTTCAACGGCTAAGGGAATTGATAGGCCAGCTGAGAGAAGTTTCGGGTTAGTGTACAACTAGCTGATGTGAGGCTTTTGACTCGACCCCTAGATCAACGCAATAATCTTGTATTTTGTAGTCAGTCGTGTAGTTGAAGGTTTTTTTTAGGAACTGATGCCGGTGGATTGCACTGCCACTTGGAGATGGTACGTGGAGAATGCATTCCAACGTGGTTGGCCACTGGGCATACTTATGTCGGTGTATGAGAAGAATAACACCGCTGCTGCAATGCCCGTGCAAGATGATGAGGGTCCAAGTATGGGAGGTAATGTCGAAACAATGGAAGAAAATGAAGGAGAGAATGAAAAAGATAGGCAGCCAACAGGTGCGGCAGATGAGGAAGAACTAATCGACACTATCGTTGAAGAAATGGATAGGAAAGATACTGAAAATGAGCATGCAGAGGATGATGATTCGTCTGATGAGGACAATATGATGCCTACAGAATACAGCAATAAGGACTTCTCCGGTCTTGTTATCTCCGAGCGGCATCATGTGCCATAGGAGTACAAGGAGAACGAGGTCATCCAGAGGGCTAAGTATGCATATATAGATGATTTGAAAGAGGCAATGAAACAATAGGCGGTGTCACTTTAGAGAGAGTTCTCGGTCGTGAAGTCAAGCAAGTCAGTGTATGAAGTGAAGTGCATGAAGGATGGGTGTCCATGGCGGGTGCGCGCATTCAAGGGTAAATGGAAGGATTATTAGCAAGTTTCAATTGTGACCGAGCATTCATGTTGTCGATGTTTTACACCGGTAATATGATTATAGGGCTACTCGGTAAGAGAAAACTCAGTGGATTGCAAAGGAACACAAGGAGATTTTATACTGGTTCAGGCCCTCAATGTGAGGTAATACCCTACGTCCAGTTGTGGTAGTATTCCTTTGAGGATTTGTGTCGATCAATGATCTCGTGCCCTCGGGGGGTGCCCTGCCTCTCCTTATATACTGGGGGATAGGGGTACAAGATGGGAATCCTAGCCGGATATGGCCAAGGGACTTCCTTCTTAAAGATACATCTTACCCGGCTAAGATTGTATATTCCTTTTTGTACAAGGCAAAATCTACTGAGTGCTACTATATCTCTAACTACAAGACTCGGCCCATCCTCTATCCGAGTGGCCCATATGCTTGTGATAAGGTACTCGGGGCCCATGGCCTCCACAGTAGCCCATGAGACCTTCATAGTTGAGTCACAGCTGATGCCGAGTGCTCATCCTCCACGGTGAAGATTGCCCGAGTGCATTGCTTCCCGAGTACTCTTTGTCCAAGTATGTCTTCTTCCCGAGTCCTGTTTCATATCAGCTGGCAGTGAGGCTATGAAGGGGTTCATATAGATGTATGAATAGTGTGCACCGAATAGGCGCACCTATTAGGTGTAGCCCTCGACTTTGTGCTTAATTGTGAAAACAATTAAACATAAAGTCAAAGATCTTTAACCTTATAGTCTTTTCCGAGTAGTGTACTACTGGTATATGAATCTCTTCGGTATCATGTCAACCGGAATATGATTTATAGTCTTGCCGAGTAGCATGCCACTCGTATATGGGACTCTTCAGCTTCATGTCAGCTGGAAAGGGGTTTATAGTCTTTCCCGAGTGGCGTCCCACTCGGAAGTTAGACTCCTCAGCATCATGTCAGCTGGAAAAAAATATTTATAGTCTCTCCCGAGTAGTGCACTACTCGAAAGTTAGACTCTTCAGCGTCATGTCGGCTAGAATAATGTCGCTCATGGCAACTGTTGGCCAAGCATGTAGGCCGAGTACCACTTTATGAAATTAAATCCATTGCGTGGTCAGGTGTACTCGAGAAAGATACCTGCATCCCCAATTTTAATGAAGACCAGCTCGTGATCCTTATAAGGATATATCCTCGATATCTAGTGGATAAAACAGATACCCAAACATATATGTTTAGCAATTAGGCCTTCACGAAGCATATCTGTTTATCTCATCAATTCCTGCTGGTAGCATCAACACTGCGATTTTAATCCAGCCTGCGAGCGGCCCATATTGAGCATGCTACTGTAGAAACTCATATCTTGATGGCCCAACACCGACTGTGTAGGCCCAAGCCCATTAGTCGGCGCAGGCTCTATAAAGGCTGGGGGAAAGAGAAAAGATTCCTCTATCTTCCCCAAGCGACCAATCGTTTCATCTTCCCAGCTCCGCGCCGAAATTTCGCCTCCCGCTCCGCTAGGGTTCGCGATTGTTTGCTCCTCCCCATCAAAGCTCGAGCGATTCCACCTTCCTTTGTCCATTCCAAGCCCCCGACCACATTTCCCCCAAATTTCCTATCCTCCCGACCATGCCGAAGTTTCCAGATTTCGTTGGGGCATCGGACGAGCGGTGGCCGACCTCAGATTGCAACCGGTGCCGACTGGAATGGACTCATCTGAGTTGTGGTTCGTGAGCCTTGGTGCAGACGGTGGTTGGAGCCGACCTGAAGCACTGATCCTGTGTGGATCCTTCTGCTGGCAATGGATAACCCTAGACTGGCTTTGGAAATGGCCTTGTCACGAACTTCCGGTACTGGCCAGTACTCGGTGTAAGTTTCGTGTCGTATGGGTAAAGCGTGCACCCTCTGCAGAGTCTAGCTGAACTATTCGAACAGCCGTGCCCACGGTTAAGGGCGGTGTAAGGTGATTCCCATAGCGTAGAAGAACACGGCTTGGTCCTAGAAGAACTCGGCTTGGTCCTAGAAGAACCGCTGCCGAGTTCTTCTACGCTATGGGAATCACCTTACACCGCCCTTAACCGTGGGCACGGCTGTTCGAACAGTTCAGCTAGACTCTGCAGAGGGTGCACGCTTTACCCATACGACACGAAACTTACACCGAGTACTGGCCGGTACCGGAAGTTCGTGATAAGGCCATTTTCAAAGCCAGTCTAGGGTTATCCATTGCCAGCAGAAGGATCCACACAGGATCAGTGCTTCAGGTCGGCTCCAACCACCGTCAGCACCAAGGCTCATGAACCACAACTTAGATGAGTCCACTCCAGTCGGCACCAGACTTCCCTAAACCTACAATTTACTCGGCCAGGGACATCCCATTCTACCCGTATGGTCGCACTGTAAAATGCTCGGATGCAAATTCCCAAAGGAAACGGTCCTTATCGTTAATACATAGCCAGGCCACATAGGCACTGTCTCTGTACAACAAGGTTTTCACAAACTTACATTTATTTCCCAACACGCTGATATGCAAGGTACCGGGTTTTCAAACAGTTGAGCAAAAACCATTGTTTCCCAAACGACAATACAATCGCTGCAGGGCTAAGCCATTCTACTCGGCAATCGCACCCAAAGGATATGCTGCCAACATGCCATTTGTGGGGCTATCAAGGGAGAAATACATCAATATCTTACCAAAATAAGTGCGGCTACTGGGTAGGTCCGTCGGTTGCGCTTGCAAACCGAGGCCAATCAAATTAAAGTGTAAACTAAGCATGCATATTTTGCAAGCAACATAATTTGCACATATAGGAGATAATATGGTCAAAGGGGCTTGCCTTGTTCCTGCGGAAGCTCTTCCTCGACGAAGATGGCTTCTAGATCGTCCGCCGGTTTAGGATCTGAACACACAGAAGAGATAATTACTGATACGCTGAAAAGAGGTAAAACACTAGGAAAAGAACATCGCGGTAGTCGGATGAAGGTTTATCGTAGACGGCTGAGGTAAGCTTGCGGACTGGGCAACAAGGCTCACCGGTTAGGAACTCCGGATGGTAGACTAGCTCGGTCTTCCTTCACTCCGCTCTTCTTCTTCTTCGCGTTCCAAACGGAAGAACATAGGGGCGATGCGATGAGCGGCGGCGATGGAGCTCGGGGTCTAGGGAGGAGGCAGATGATGGTTTAGCAGTGAAGCTGATGATGGCAGTTCGGCAGAGACGGTTGGGTTGCAAAACAAGGGAAAGAAGAGGTATGGATGGCCTTTTATAGCCGGCGCGCGAGGCAGGGACATGGCGGCATAGGGTGATAGATAGAGAAAAGGAGTCACGATAAGCTGGCAAGGCTACAGCTAGTTGGCTGAGGCGACGTGACATCAAGGCAAAGATTGACTTAGGAATTGGGCGTGGCCGGTGGAGTTGGTAGACGCTGTAGCGGCGATGAGACACTCAGGTCGTGGCAAGGACGGGTTGGTGGGACTTCGCAGACAGAGCCTCTGACTAACCATGGGTCCAAGCGGGTTCTTGCGGTACGGCAGGTTATTGTCCGCTGGTCTGAGCGGGGCTGCGGGTAGATCGGGGAAAAGATGACGGTAAGGTCGTCGCCAGAGGTTAGACACCGGGAGGTTTTCCCGCCAGTCCGGTGCTGCTGCAAAACAGACCGGGTGGACAGGGCAGTCGGGGTGGCAAGACAGAACGGGTTAACAAGGTAGTCAGCGATTGCAAGGGCTTACTCGGCGGCAAAGATGGCCGGGTGGACAAAGGGTAAAAGGGCAAGATTCAGGAACTGAGTAGGAATCTACTCGGCACAAGGGGAAAAGGCAGTCGGCTGGCCTGGGAGAGAAAAACTGGTGCACAGCTGAATGGAATAGGAGAGGAGTTCAAATTCAGAAAAACGAATTCCAACAGGGGAAATGAAAAACGGGCCGTTACACTAGGCACCTTCCGTCCACGACCTTTACGTCACCTCCTGCGGATAGACCCCTAGTTTCGTGAGAGGTACGAGCTGTACCAACATTCATTCACATCATTTGTACATATCTATGTTCCCCAATATTGACTACAGTGCTATATTCTACAGGTTGCGTGAGGCTGGACTTCTTCTGCTGTGCAGGCTAGTTGAGCCCACACCGGACAAGAGGGACCCCGCCAGGCGATAGGACGCTGACCAGTCACTTCTGGCAGCACTAGTGGATCGCTGGAGACCGGAGACGCACACGTTCCACCTACCGTGCGGCGAGATGACTCCCACACTCCAGGACGTGTCCTACCTGCTGGGACTTCCCCTCGCAGAGGACGCAGTCGGTTCGATTGACGGGGCGCATGGTTGGTCGCTGGACATCACTGCTCGGTTCAAGGTCGTGCACCGTCGACCTGGACTTGGTAGGTCGGATTCACTACCGCCTTACACCACGAGCGGCCTCTCACAAGCGTGGTTGCTACAGTTCACCGTAAGTCGCGAATTCTTTCGATTCACAATCATCCGATCTATAAAGCAATAGTGGTGCTGACCATAATCTTGCTTTACAGCCTGATCAGCTAGACCCTGACGCTGACGAATACTCAGTGCAGCGGAGCTTAAAGGTATAACTGTTGTGGCTGTTCGGGTGGGTGATGTTCACCAGCACGACGGGGCACGCGGTGGACAAGGGACTAATCCACTATGCTCGTGCGATCGCCGACAGCGAGGACGGCTGCGTACCGCAGTGGAGCTGGGGATCTATTGTGCTAGCGACGATGTACCGTGCTCTTTGTGACGCGTGCACAAAGACCGATCCAGGTGCGATTCTCATCGGTTGCCCTCTCCTTCTGCAGCTATGGGCGGTCGAGCGGTTCGCGATAGGCCGTCCTCTGATTCAGCACTCTCCCTACGAGGGCGACTTTGGAGGCATGTACGGGCAGTTGGCCGAGGACCGTCCGACTATGGGGACGGTATGGTGTCGCCGTGAGGTACGTAACGTGAAATTCTAGGTTTACCACTTATACGCAAACACTGACGTGTTCCCCCTGTCCTATTTTGCAGTGTCGTTACATCCACACGCAAGTTAGGAGGGACTACTCCGACTTCGTTATGAGGTTCGACCGCTTGCAGCCCAGCAACGTCGTCTGGGAGCCGTATAGTCCGTAGGCCATCGCGGCCCGTGCACCGCTCGGACTCTTGGCTCTTTGCACGCGTGACCAGGCGTACTGGATAACGGCAATGCCGTTAGTGTTCGATATCTTCGTCGAGCCCCACTGTCCACAACGCATGATGCGACAGTTCGGCCTACATCAGGTCTTCCCTGTGCCCGTGGAGATGGTTGTGCCGCACGACGTGCACCGGTTAGTACAGTTGCGATCTTTGTTAAGTACTACAGCTCTTTAATGAAGTCTAATGCACTATCTGCAAATAGGTATAATCGTAGGGGACAGGCAGGCGGCACTCAGTGGTATCCCCAACTGCAGAGGTACGTGGACGATTGGTTGTTGGCAACGGAGGAGGTCATTAATGAGGTACATCCACACACTGAGTACATCTACCTAGCATACCTCAGGTGGTACCAGCCCCGCACCCGCACATGCGTGACGTTCACCCCAGATGATCCACAGCCACACGTCGCTGCGACTAACACGTATCCTACACACCATGACCAGGACTATTTCCGCGTGGTAAGTCATATTCTCTTTGCACTTTGCTATTCCCTTTGTAGGTGTCCACAATTCTAACACATATTCACGTCACATTTGAAATAGGCCGACACAGTGCGACAGGTTCGGTCTGATATGGACACGGCATTCGGACGGTTAGACGGTGGGATCGTGTTGACTGAGGAGGAGCAGAAGACGACTTTCGGGAGGATCCATCAGTCGATACACATAGTGATTCGTGCGCTCACTTGTCGTGCGGTCGATGCGGTACCTCCCGTAGCTATACGTCAACACCAGCCACGGCCCGCAGAAGCAGGAGTGCACCAGCAGGGTTCCAGTCAGCCAGCTGGCCCCTCTACGGGTAAATTCCGCTAACCATCGGTTCATAACATGTTTCCTTCTACGACATGCACCGTTTTACATCAATATGCTTCCGTGCAGCTTTCGCTCCACCGTACCTACATCCCCCCGGAGATGGCACGTCCACGCAGGGAGCGTATCACACACGACCACACGCGCAGCAGGGCATAAGCAGTGCCCCTGGGGCCACCACAGGAGCTCCTTCAGGTTAGATCAAAGTTTACTTTTGCCTTGCAAAATTTTGGTTTGCAATTATCAACAATTTTGTGCATAGGGTTCTACTCTACAGCATCGGGAAGGTTTGCTGGTGCTGCCTCCTCCGCGCAGGCCGCACGCGGCAGCGGTTGGGCACCGGATCTTTTCGAGGACGATGACTTGGAGGACGAGGAGATCCAGGAGGTACTAGGTTCCTCGCAGCTCGGAGGAGCTCTGCCACCGTAGACATAGGACCCACCAACTGCCACACCTATGCAGGCGAACCGCACTGGCCATGCCGTACCACCAGACCAGCTGACGTATTCCCAGGGCCAGGTGCGAGGGCAGGTGTTAACGCCAAAATTTGGTAAGGCCCTGTATCAGATTTGGTCAAGAAGAAATTGCAGTCAACTAACGGAAATTGATCCAGAAGAGACCGATTCCGGGAAGGAGCCGTGAAGACCGCAGCATGGCAGTTATTTACTATATCTATTAATTAGGCAAGTGCTTATCTTTAGGAAACCTGACCTTGTGTCCGGTCGGGTCTTATTAGCGTTTTCTGTTATAATTAGGAAATCATGTACCGTGTCCAATAAGGACTCGTGTCAACTCGGGGTATAAATATGTATGCCCGGGGACCTTGTAAATCATCTCTCGATCAATACAAATTCGGCGCATCGCCACCCTTTCGACGGGTTCTTGCTTCTCGAGCCAGGCTGCATCGGTTAATTTCAACCTCCTGCGAGAGGGTAAGTCTCGTCACCCCGGCTACCTATCGGCTAGGACTTCCTCGGTTAGGTCCGATATTCTAGTCAGTTCATGGTAGTCGGCTTACCACGATATATCTATTTTATCTATGGCTGCATCAGTTCAGTTTGATCTCATAGATTGATTAGGTGTATCACATCACGCGTGCGTAGATCGTATCGGCTTACTGGGAACGGTTTATCCACAGTTTGTGCTGCATCGGTTGGGTCTGACCTACTAAACTGCTGGTGATAAATCGTTCCTGCTAAGTTGATAATTTGTGCGCAAGCGTCTTATCGGGGTGTATAGCCGATAAGTTATCATGTTTTACATCACGATCGCATCAAATCTATCGGCCTATCGAGATCTTGTTATCATCATCAGTCTGTGCTGCAACGGTTGGGTCCGATCTACTAGACCGACGATAATAACTTTATTCTTAATAAGCCGATGGGTTTTATGCGGTGTTTTTATCGGAGCGCTTAGCCGATAAGTTATCTTTTAAATACAGCCGATTATACTGCTTGCTTTGTCATACATTCTTGCCTGCATTACTATTACGATCGGCTAAGGGCTAGCCGATCAGTTTACTCTGCCGATCCCGGCACGACCTTAGGTAAGTTCCCCGGCACGGTCAGTGTGCAAGTTCTCGGGCACGGGTACAAGCAAGGATCTGGGCACGGGTACAAGCGAGGACCCGGGCACAGGCACGATCAGCAAGCAAGGACCCGAGGACAAACAGGTGAGGACCCGGGCACGGGCACGACATTAGGTAAGGACCTGGGCACGAGCACAGGTAAGAAACCGGGCACGGGCACGGACAGCGAACGAAGATTCGGGCGCAGGCACGAGCAAGGGCCCGGGCACGGGTGCGGGCAGTGTCTTCATGGCGACATTAGTAATTTTAACCACGATCGGCTGGAGTTTATTCAATCTATTTACTTATGCATCCTGCTTACTTATTTCACTAGTTTATAGCCAATTTTTGAGCATCTCTTCGATGATCGGCTAGTTTAATACTTGTTTATTATTATGATATTGCTCATGCCATCATCGGCTTCCAGCCGGTGTATAAGTGCTACAGTTCATATCGGCCATCGGCCGATGAGACGAGTCCAGATCGGCTTCCAGCTGATTGGCTCATGAATCTAATATTTTCTCTCCTTGTCAATTGCAGGGTCAAATTGACTGGCACGCCTACGAACCTCAAGAATTTAGGACCTGCACTGGAGTGAAGCAAATCTCCCAGGCCTTCGCGTGTCTCCAAGGCGCCGAACGGCCCCGGCGGTTTTCGGCGTCAACACGTTTTTGGCACGCCCGGTGGGACGCGAAGTTTCAACAGAGTTTCGATCGGAATTACGACATGGCAGGGAAAGAGATCAAGACAGACAACGTAATTCCGGTCAGCATGGAAGATTTAATAGACGAACAAAAACAGCAAGTTGGGCAAACTATAGCCAATTTTCAGAAGCTGTGCTTAGAATCCTTCAGCATGACAAGGCAAGGGCAGATTCAAAAATCCCAGTTTCCGAAACCAGTACTGGTTAGAGAATCGAGCCGTACGCCACCTGAGAGTCCACCGGTAAAACCCTTGCAAGAGATGGTGAATGAAGCAGTTCATCACGCGCTCATCAATCAATCCGGGATTCTGGTGAACACACTTCATAATCTCATAAAGAAGACGATGGATGGATCGATTATTCAAGAGCCTACTCGGGGTCCTATTTACCTCCCACCGAAGGTTGAACCAAATCAAGTTGCTTACAACATCAGCAGAGACATACCAGAAAACCTGTTTACACAGAACCAAGCTGGGGGGCAACAGGATATTCCTGCTGGATATCATCGGTCTGCTTATTATGGGGGATATCAGCAAAATTATCCAGGAGGCGGGGCCGATCCAGGTACTTACCAGAGGGAGTATCATAGACAGAATCGGCAACAAACTCCACCTGTGCAGTATCAGCAAGACAACCTGAGGGAAGAAGATCTATCAACTAGGGTTGCTGAAATAGTAAGGGAGCAGTTCGGGATCAAGCCCAAGGAACAAACATTTATGTATCGGCATCCATATCCTGAGTGGTTCGACAGTGTTCCATTACCACACCGATACAGGGTCCGGATTTCTCTCAAAGTTCTCAAGGCAAGACAGCACATCTACAGTGGAACATGTCAGCCGATTCCTGGCACAGTGTGGAGAGGCATCGGCTAAAGAGGCTCTGAGGGTTAGGTTTTTCCCCTTGTCACTATCTGGATCGGCTTTTACATAGTTCTCTTCATTACCACCGAATTTCGTTCGGGGGTGGGCCGATCTAGAAAAACAGTTTCATAAATACTTCTTTGCCGGAATCCATGAGATGAGACTGACAGATTTGACATCGGTTAGGCAACGACCAGATGAAACAGTACCGGAATACGTTCAGCGATTTCGGGACGTCAGAAACCAATGTTATAGTTTGAACCTGAGCGATGGGCATTCAGCCGATCTGGCTTTCCAGGGTCTCTTGGCACCAATTAAGGAGAGGTTTTCATCACAAGAGTTCGAGTCCCTGACGCACCTGGTACAGAAGGTATCGGCTCATGAAAGCCGATTTCAAGAGGCGAAAAAAGATAAATATCAGAGAAGGGTTGCTCAAGTACAGGTTTATTCATCGGACTCAGACGGTGAGGAATCCGATGCTGAGGTTGGACTAGCAGAGTGGGCTAGGAACAAGAGATCAGTATCATGTCCATGGGTCAAGGATATCGGCAAGGAGGAGCGGTATGATTTTGATATCAATAAAGCCGATAAAAATCTTTGACTTGCTGTTACAAGAGAACAGATACAACTTCCGCAAACCAGTGATTCCATCAGCCGAAGAACTAAAGAAGAAAAGATATTGCAAGTGGCACAATACTATATCGCATCATACTAACGAGTGCAAAGTTTTTCGGCAACAAATTCAATCGGCTGTCGAGCAGGGAAGAATCAAATTCGAAGACAAGAAGCCGATGAAGATCGATGGACACCCGTTCCCCGTAAACATGGTCTATGCGGGATCGTCATCAAGGATTCAGGCCGATGGAGGAAGACATCGAAGGTATAAATCAAGGATTACTTCATCGGATATGATAGAAAAATATTCAAAGTACGAAGAGCAGTGGATTGAGCCGAACAGGGAAAGATTTAATCCACATTGGGACTGCCCGTTCTTTCGATTCTGCTGGGATCAAGGGATGAGATTGCCATCAGTAGAAGATTGCCCCGAGTGCAGTAATATGGGGAATCGGAATGATCAGCAGGAGAGGTTTTCGCAGGATCGGCCGCTTGGGAAAAGAGCATCGGTTCATAGCCGATTAGGGCCGATCCATGAAGAGTTCTTTGAAGAGGATGAAGAGGAAGTACATGAAAAATAAGTCCAGAATCCTCAATGGTGCCCTAGTGGGATATTCACAAAGATCAGAAGAGAAGGGACAAGGCTACGACACCGAGAGCAACAGGAAGAACAAATGCAAGATCAGGAGAGGCCGATCATCGTCACAAGAGAATAATAAGTATGGCACGTGAAAGAGGAAAGGACGATGAAGGATCAATCGGCTCCAGTAAATATGGTGTTCTTTTTGCCTCGGGAGTATAAAGCACTTTCATCGGATGAAGAAGGCAATGAGGAGTTTTCGCTCACTAATGTTGCAACCCGATCGGCATATTTGATAAACCTGAAGAGCTCAAGCATCAGCACCTAAAGCCATTGTATATCAAGGGCTATGTGAATGGGAAGCCGATGACAAAGATGCTGGTTGATGGGGGAGCAACTGTTAATCTCATGCCTCATGCTACGTTTTGGAAATTGGGGAAAACTGCTGAAGATTTAATCAAGACAAATATGGTGCTAAAAGACTTCGGTGGGAATTCATCAGAGGCGAAAGGCGTATTAAACGTGGAGTTGACAGTGGGAAATAAGACGTTACCTCACGTTTTTCGTCCATCGACGGAAAGGGGTCATATAGTTTTGCTTTCTCGGCAGGGACTGGATTCACGCGAACTGTTGCGTGCCCTTCGACAATGCATCACATGTTTGATACAGTGCCAAGGAGATCAAGTCGAGTGGTCTAGCAGATCGGTCAACCAACATTGCAATGACCGATTTACCCATCTGGGAAGCTGAATGGTGTTGATTACTATCTGGGAAAATTGGAAGGAGATTATCTCAAAGTCACCCAGCCAGGGATACAGCACGATTCAGCAAGTCGGCTTGAATTGTTACTCTAATGGGCTCCATTGAAGATTTTGAGGGGAAACTAAGGACAGGGATTCGTCGGCCGATGATTTAGAGGAGATCGACATAGGACCAGGAGATAAAGCCAAGGCCGACGTACATAAGCAAAAAGTTATGTCCTGAACGTCGAGAAAATGAAACAACAACTGTCGAAGGAGTCCTCGAGATTTTGTTTCGCTTGGAGTACCATGAGATACCCAGAATAAGCGATCAATTGTTTGAACATCGCTGCCCATTAAACCAGGATATCGGCCATTCAAACAGGCTCCAAGGAGATTCAAGCAGAATTATATGAGCCAATCAAAACGGAAATCACAAGGTTGTATGATGCCAAGTTTATAAGGCCATGCCGATATGCTGAGTTGGGTTTCTAATATCGTCCGGTGGAAGAAGAAAATGGAAATTGAGGATATGTATGATTTCCGGGATCTGAATAAAGCTACCCCCAAGGATGAATACCCAAATGCCGGATAGCGGAATTATTGGTGGATGCAGCATCAGGTCACAAAATTATCAGCTCATGGACGGGCAATGCAGGATACAATCCGATTTTTATGGTCTGAGAAGATATACATAAGCGGTTTCGATGTCCTGGAGCTATCGGCTTATATGAGTGGGTAGTGATGACTTTTGGATTGAAAAGTGCCGGTGCGACTTATCAGAGAGCGATGATTATATATTTCATGATCTCATCGGCTTGTGGTGTAGAAATTTACATTGGATGTGTGGTTAAGTCTAAAAGTGAGGAAAAGCCTATAGCCGATTTGCAGAAAGCGAGAAGGAGGCTGGAGAGAGACCAAGAATACGGACTAAGGATGAATCCCAAATATAATCGCTTTGTGTGTATCGCTGGGCAGTTTTTGGGTTTGTGGTTCATGAGCGAGGAATTGAAGTTAGTCCAGCGGAGCATCAGAGACATCAAGACCACGGAACCACCAAGCAATAAGACAGAGTTGCAGTCATTGATCGGCAAGATTAATTTTGTGAGAAGATTTATATCAAATTTATCAGGGTGCAATTGAGTCTTTTACTCCATTATTGAAGTTGAAAGCAATCAAGAGTTTGTGTGGGGGGCGGCGCAGCAGAAGGCATTTGATGAGATCAAGAATTATCTGAGTTCCCCACCTATTTAATTCCGCCGCAGAGAGGAGTGTCGTTCAAGTTATACTTATCAGCCGATGAGAAATCCATCGAGTCTGTTTTGATACAGAATTTGAGGTAAAGGGGCGAGTTGTGTTTTATCTGAGCAGAAGGCTTTTGGATGCTGAAACAAGAATATCCTGCGGTGGAGAAATTATGCATGTATTATATTTCTCATGTACGAAGTTAAGGTACGGCATTTATATCCTATCGGCGGAGTGTACAGGGTTGTGCAAGCCGTGTGGTGAAATATATGTTGTCCGGCTTCAGTCTTGAAAGGACGAGTGATAAATGGATTTTTGCTTGACAGAGTTCGACTTGAGATATGAATCGGCTAAGCAATCAAGGACATTGGCGGTGGCCTATTCATTGTACAGCATGAGAGGGCGTCACGAAGATTATGTGGAGCCGATCCCATGACTTTGTTGTTTTGATGGATCGGTTTGCAATCATGGATCTGTATCGGCATTTGGTTATATATCGCCTTGGGGGGCAAGTTTTGAGTTTGCTTTTACAATTAAACCTTATCGGACTAATAATCAGGCGATACGAGGCAGTATTAAAAGGACTTCAACTTTTAAAGGAGGTCGGAGCCATATTATAGAGAATTGTTGCGATTCTTTGTGGTGATCAAGCAGTTATCTGGAGAATATGAGGCAGGGATGATGTTTGAGATCAATTATGAGGAATGTACGGATTTGTTAAGGATTTCAAGATGGTAATCAATAGATCATATTCTAGGGAGCAAAATCTAGAAAGCCAATGATCTTGCACAAATTGCTGTCAGGTTCTCGGGCTGAATAGGCAGGTTGCGGTGAATAGCCGATAGTGACATTCAAGCCCAAGGCCGATGACTGAGACAGGAAATAATTGATTATCTGCAAATCCGTCACGCGATCGGTTTCCAGGAAAATTCGGTATAAAAAGCTACTAAGTATGTGCTGTTGATGGGAACTGTATATCGATTTTGGGGAGTTCTGCTTAGGTGCTTGAATTTGGAAGAAGCCAAAGTGGTTATGTGCGAGGTGCATGAGGGCGTCTGTGGACTCATCAATTGGCTCATAAGATGAGTGGTGCTGAGAAGAGTAGGATATTTTTTGCGCGACGATGCTGGAAGATTGCTTCAGGTACTATAAAGGGTGTCAGATTGTCAGAAAGTTGGAATGTACAGTGAGCACCAGCATCGGCTATAATCCTATCATCAAACGTAGCCTTCAGAGAGTTGGGGATTGACATGATCGCCAAGTTTTTTTCCTCCATCGAGTAAAGGGACATAAGTTTCATATTGGCGGCGACAGATATTGTTACCAAGTGGGAGAGGCGATTCCTTTGAAGAAAGTTACGTCCAAGAACGATCGAGTTTGTAAATGAGCATATAATTTATCGGTTTGGAATTCCTCAGATAAAACTACTGATCAGGGATCTGTCTTCGTGCGATGATGTTTTCAACAGTTTGCTGCCCAGTATGGGAATCAAGTTATTAAATTCATCGCCTTATTATTGCTCAGGCTAATGGACAGGCGGAAGTTTCTAATAAGAGTTTGATCAAGTTGATTAAGCAGAAGATTGATGAGCAGCCACGGCGATGGCATACTACATTAGCCGATTCATTGTGGGCCTATCGGATGGCATGTCATGGATCTACTCGGGTGCCGCCATATCAGTTGGTATATGGACATGAGGCAGTTTTACCGTGGGAGACTAACATCGGCTCTAGGAGGATTTCTTTGCAAAATCAATTGATAGCCGATGATTATTATAACTTAATGACAGATGAACTTGAAGATTTGACTCAGAATCGGTTAAGGGCGTTAGAGAGGATCAAGGAAAACAAGGCTAAGGCAGCTCGGCATTACAACAAAAAAGTAGTGAATAAGTCATTTGCCGAGGGAGATCTTGTATGGAAGTTGATTTTGCCGATCGGGTCCAGAGATAGTAGATTCGGAAAGTGGTTGCCTAATTGGGAAGGCCCCTTTCGGATTAATCGTGTGTGCCTAGTAGTGCCTATGTATTAGAGGATCTTGACGGGACGGAGTTTGCTAAAGCGCTTAACGGGAAATATCTCAAGAAATACTATCCTAGCGTTTGGATCAACTCTTAAATCGGTTAAGTGCAGCCGATTTCTAAAATAGTTCAGAAAGCCAATGTTTTTGCATCGCCTAAAGATAGCCGATATCAATCGATATCGCCTTTAGATCAAACAAACCAGAAGTATTATCAAGGGTGAAAGAGGCAGGCAACAGAACCGATCAAAATGTATTACAGCATAACCAGCATGTTTCAGGAGACCATCAGTCATTAATTCACATGAATTTTTGGATCGTTTCGATTGCACGCAGGCAGATTTGGTCAATCTCTTAATGCACGGATGTCGTCTTCATCGGAGCCCGGGATGGTCTTCAAATTTTTGCGCCGATGAATGACTTGACGCACCGTTGCTGCAACCTTAGCCTCTTGGTCTTGAATAGCTTGCGGCAGGCCGATAAGCTAGGATTCTGTTGCTTCAAGATCCTTGCGAACTTTTCAAGTTCTACCAGCAAATCGGCCTCCTTCTCTTTAGTTTGGTCTAGCTTGGATTGGAGCTCTTGGGGGCACTGCCATTCATCAAGCTTTTTCTTCTCTGTTTGGGCTAACAGCCGATCGGCTTGGATATCTTCGGTTATCTTCTCTTGGTCAGCACGATCAGCTATGCGCTGTCTAAGCTTGATGAGTTTAAATCTGTGAGACTCCAGATATGCCGCGGGAGTTAGTGCGTCGATGAGTTCTTCAGGCAGATGGTGTTCAATTTCTGCAAGTCTTGCCGGGATCGGCCGCAGTCTTCCACTAGCGCATCAATTGGGTTTCCAGCCGACATGCTCGTAAGTAATCGCGATCGGCTGGGAAGGGGAGGTTTGGGGGGGGTGCTGCGCGGGGGGGGGGGTGGTGGCGGGGGGGGGGGGGCAGCGAGCTGGTGGTGGGTGGGGGGTGGCGGGGGTTCGGGGCGGGGTGGGGGGGGGGGGGCTGACGGGGTGGGGTGTGATGTGGGCGGGGGGAGGGGGGGTGTGAGAGCCGCGAACTTGATGATGCCGTTAAGTAATTGCGCGCACATCGGCTGGGAAGGACGTTTGGTTCTCGCTGGTGGCGTAGTTCGTCTGCCTCTAAGTATCCTATTGCCGATGTCGAAGGAAAACAAATCGGCTAAGACTGCAAATTGATATCGTGTAAAAAATCAGTAAAGAGTTAAAGTGAAGTATGGGCGTAAGAGATTACCTGAGGAAGGACATGGCAAATCCGGCCGGGTGGCATCGGCTTCAGGAGAATGATTAGGTTGTTCTTTCGGGGTGTTCCGCGGTGGCCCGATGTCAGGCGATGGAATAGGAACAGTCTCATCGACGCTGGAGGAACTTGGTCGCTGAGAGTGGAGCAGCTGGAGAAGTCATCGGCTCAGTGCTTGGAGGGATGGCGGAAGAATGTTGAGGTTCTGGAGCCGATGACTCGAGCTGAAAATGAAACTGATAAGATGAATGAGAAAGCGGGTAAAGATATCAAGACTTGGCGTATACCTGAGGGGATGAGGGAGCCGATGTTGTTTGGGGAGTAGATGCCGTTGTGGCAATGACATCGGCACCGGTTTTCTGCTTCTTGAGGGAGGGGCGGTGCGCTAACTTCTTGCGTTTTTGTCCTATCGGCCGAGACGCCTTGAGGAGAGCCGATGGAGAGGGAGCATTGCGCCCTAAGTTCGGAGTGGCCGATGGGGGTTAATACAGGATCGGCCGACCGCTGTTGCTTGTTGTTGGGGCTCGACGTTGACGGCCTGCAAATTAGGGGTAAGAGATGATTGGAGATGATGATTAAGGCTTATGGGTGTTACCTCTTCATCGGATTCGATGTAGTCGGCATCGAGGCGGGAACAGTAGCAGGTGCCGCTAAAGCTGAATAGATGTTTCTTCCATTCTGACCACCATCGAACGAAAAGCTTTGTATTGGCAGTGCAAACATTCACCTCGGTGGCGGCGCCTAGAAGAAGGGGTTCTGTTAAAGTCCGTATCCGATCATACTCTAGGGCGTTGTTGACGTTGCCTCGGGCCTGAAGTTTGTCGATGAAGAATAGGCCGATCGGAAGTTGACCAAGGCCAAGCTGACGGGAGCCGACTGATGGATGGTAAAACTCATATGATGGTTGCGATCGGCCTAGAGAAAAGCCAGTTGGAAGCAGACAAGGGATAATGGCCGATAGGAATATGGCCTTGGACTCATCATTTTCCAAAGCGTTAAGTGGGTCGAAGTTGGAAGGCATCTCGAATGATGATGCATCATTGTATGCAAACCAGAGAGTGGCCTCCTTGGTGAAACCGTAATAAAACCCCTTGAACCACTGACTAAGTCCAGCGGGGGTTATCTTGCCACCAGAAAGAGCCGATGCAGCTTCGCCCATGGAAACGCATCGGCGGTAAATGGGATCCTGGTCTTCTGTGTGATCGGCTAGAAAGGATTGGTTGAGAAAAGAAGTCCCAAAGAAGGCCTTGGAGGTGTAGACGTTGAGCCAGGATTGCACAAACCACCAAGGACCCCCGATATGGCCGATGGGCTGGCCGGCCGATAGCTTGGTCGCTACTTGGTGAAGCAGCTGATAAGTAGCGCCAAGGAGGTATTGCCCCAAGGGGATCTGTTTCCGATCGGCCAAACACTCTGCCAGGCATTGCATGTTGGTCGTCGGGCCGAGGGTTGCGCCACCAAAAACAAACCGTTCCAGCCACAAGTTCAGAAAAGCGACATGTTCCCGGTTATCGACTGATTTTGTTCCCTTATTATGAATGAATATGTACTAGGACCAGCCACCGATGTTCTTCGCTTGGAGCCGATGAGCAGGCTTGAATCGGAGCTTGGAGGGATTGATGTAACTTGTCGTGTCAAGGCAGGTCAGCATAGTCACATCCAGCAAGGTGGGAGTCATCGGCCCGTGCCCGAACGTGAAGGCGTTGAGGGCGTCAGACCAGAAGTATGAGGCCGATGCAAGCAGAGGTTCATTCCTTTCCATATCGGCCAGAGAGAGGTTGATGCAGTGGCCGATATATGATTCTTCCCAGAAGGTTCTCTTCGCGGCCGATACTCTGATGTACCAATCCCTCCACCCAGGCAGCTTGTTCGGCCATGACCTGAAGCTATTGGTCCAGTCACTGACTAGCATGGCGGAGTTCTTGAAAGGAATACGTTGGGTCTCAGCGATTATGAAATCTGTGGGATCTTCGCTGCCCATGGGGCCATGGTAGAAAAAGTTCGGGTAATCGGCGGCCGGGATCAAGATCTGGTCTCTAAGATGCTACAGTAAACAAGAACACGACGAAGAACAGGTGAAGAACATGGCGGATTGGGTGCATCTAGGCTACAAAATCGGGAAAAATAATCGGGCAGGAAGATTACCTCAGGGACTGCGGATGCTGATGCCATCGCGAGAGAGGAAGAAGATGCAGGAATTAACGGCCGAAGAAAAGGGCTGCGACGGTTCGTCTGGGTTCGCTGGAGCTTGTCGAAGTTTTGGAAGATGAAGCGGTGGTGCTCTGGTGATGTGAAAGCGTAAAAAAGGCTAGGGAGACGAAGCGTTTTATAGAGATATGATGACCGGGCGGGAATCGAGGCCATTGGCACTATTTCAAACAATTATGGCAAGTGGGCTATCTTGGGCTGCCTCGGTATGGAAGAAATCTGGAGGCCCAAAACGAAAGAATTTCGAAGTCCTACTGAAGAACTCCGAAATTGGGGGGCATGTGTTAACGCCAAAATTTGGTAAGGCCTGTATCAGATTCGGTCAAGAAGAAATTGCAGTCAACTAACGGAAATTGATCCAGAAGAGACCGATTCCGGGAAGGAGCCGTGAAGACCGCAGCATGGCAGTTATTTACTGTATCTATTAATTAGGCAAGTGCTTATCCTTAGGAAACCTGACCTTGTGTCCGGTCGGGTCTTATTAGCGTTTTCTATTATAATTAGGAAATCATGTACCGTGTCCAATAAGGACTCGTGTCAACTCGGGGTATAAATACGTATGCCCGGGGACCTTGTAAATCATCTCTCGATCAATACAAATTCGGCGCATCGCCACCCTTTCGACGGGTTCTTGCTTCTCGAGCCGGGCTGCATCGGTTAAGTTCGACCTCCTGCGAGAGGGTAAGTCTCGTCACCCCGGCTACCTATCGGCTAGGACTTCCTCGGTTAGGTCCGATATTCTAGTCGGTTTATGGTAGTCGGCTTACCACGATATCTCTATTTTATCTATGGCTGCATCAGTTCAGTTTGATCTCATAGATTGATTAGGTGTATCACATCACGCGTGCGTAGATCGTATCGGCTTACTGGGAACGGTTTATCCACAGTTTGTGCTGCATCGGTTGGGTCCGACCTACTAAACTGCCGGTGATAAATCGTTCCTGCTAAGTTGATAATTTGTGCGCAAGCGTCTTATCGGGGTGTATAGCCGATAAGTTATCATGTTTTACATCACGATCGCATCAAATCTATCGGCCTATCGAGATCTTGTTATCATCATCAGTCTGTACTGCAATGGTTGGGTCCGATCTACTAGACTGACGATAATAACTTTATTCTTAATAAGCCGATGGGTTTTATGCGGTGTTTTTATCGGAGCACTTAGCCGATAAGTTATCTTTTAAATACAGCCGATTATACTGCTTGCTTTGTCATACATTCTTGCCTGCATTACTATTACGATCGGCTAAGGGCTAGCCGATCAGTTTACTCTGCCGATCCGGGCACGACCTTAGGTAAGTTCCCGGGCACGGTCAGTGTGCAAGTTCCTGAGCACGGGTACAAGCAAGGATCTAGGCACGGGTACAAGCGAGGACCCGGGCACGGGCACGATCAGCAAGCAAGGACCCGAGGACAAACACAGGTGAGGACCCGGGCACGGGCACGACATTAGGTAAGGACCCGGGCACGAGCACAGGTAAGAAACCGGGCATGGGCACGGGCACGAACAGCGAACGAAGATTCGGGCACGGGCACAAGCAAGGGCCCAGGCACGGGTGCGGGCAGTGTCTTCGTGGCGACATTAGTAATTTTAACCACGATCGGCTGGAGTTTATTTAATATATTTACTTATGCATCCTGCTTACTTATTTCACTAGTTTATAGCCGATTTTTTAGCATCTCTTCGATGATCGGCTAGTTTAATACTTGTTTATTATTACGATATTGCTCATGCCATCATCGGCTTCCAGCCGGTGTATAAGTGCTACAGTTCATATCGGCCATCGGCCGATGAGACGAGTCCAGATCGGCTTCCAGCCGATTGGCTCATGAATCTAATATTTTCTCTCCTTGTCAATTGCAGGGTCAAATTGACTGGCACGCCTACGAATCTCAAGAATTTAGGACCTGCACTGGAGTGAAGCAAATCTCCCAGGCCTTCGCGTGTCTCCAAGGCGCCGAACGGCCCCGGCGGTTTTCGGCGTCAACAGCAGGGTAGGAAGATGAAGAGGTCTAAAGGTTACGGACAGGGCCCGTAGTACGTTGTACCAGTAGTAGTTAGCCTGTTATACGTCATGTTTTATTAATCCTACGTTTACTGAAGAAACCTCTTTACTTCGTTTACGCTCGTCGATCAAACGATGTACTCTTCACGGTCTACGTTTGCGACGAAACTGATCAAAAACATGAATTTTTGTGTTTCAACTTCACGGTGAAAGTAAATTCCGAGCGGTGACAACCAAGCACACGTTAATTGCTTACGAATCTAATGAAATTATCCATCCAACAAGTACAAACGGCACATGAAATGTTTCTAGTTATCGTTATTACATGCCTTAGGGTATTTCAAATAGATATCCAACTATATATGCATCTACTGTGTGCAGCGTGGGTACTTCCCCTTCCTCACCGCCTCCGACCCAGCTTGCTTCGCACGTAGTGCCCTCTTCCGCTTCCTCTCCCTGTCTACCTCACGGGCTTCCTGCTACTGCTGCTCCTTCTCCTCCTTTCTCTTCTGCTCAACCTCTCACTCTGCTTCTGTCACCCAAAGACGTTCGAGCCGCTCCCTGTGCCATTCCCGTGACCTGCGAAGAAACTCTGCGTCTTCTGGATGGATCTCCGTATCTATCCACTGCACAAAGTCGCACAAAGGCGGAGGAGGCTTCGGTGCCTTGACATATGCAAATTTGTTAGTTCAAAGGTTTAAATATTTCGTACTACAAGATAATTCGTATTACCTCCATTGGCTTCTTTGACTTCCCTTTCTTTCCTTGCGGCTTCGGCTTCTCTGGGGAGTAGGCGTAATTAACACACATCCAATACCTTTGTCGGTATGTGTGATCCTACTCACTTATTGCAACTTTGCAATCATCTCCGCACCAACACATCGGTGGAGGCACGCCAATCGGAGGTCATTGATGGCTGGACATACCAAATGCATCCATAGCAACCTACATTATAACCAAATAAACACAAGTTATAACTCGCTAGGACAAAAATACCGTATACAACTACATACCTAGGGTATACTACACATTACTATAAAAAATGAAACGTCATCGTCCTCATTTCCATCTCCTTAGCCGTTATGCTTAACTACGTTAGATCTACACTCTGTTGACCAAACCTAACATTTACTTACCCGTGAAATAACTAGTACAATACTACACATACTACATCACTTGATGAATAGAAATTAAAATTACAAAATGACAATAGATTTTACCTACGGACGAATCAACAAATCAGCAGAACTTTACTATTTTCGTTCAGCCTCGCTCTCAGCTCTCTCTTCTTTTTTTTCTGTGATTTCTGTGAATTTTATGACTTTTTGGAGGCTAGGAGGGGTCTTATACTAGCCCAGCAATAAACCGTCCTCCCAAAGGGCGGTAAGGGGGCCGCCCGCAAAAGCGTCGGCCCCGCGGTCGGTGTTTTTGCAGGCGGCCCGCTTGCCGCCCTCCTAGAGGGCGGTTTATTTCTAGCCAGGGGGCCGTCTGTAAAAGTGTAGACGGCCGTTGGTCGTTCGGTCCATGGCCGTCTACCAGTTATAAAATCGTCCTCTATGAGGACGTTGGAAGTATATTTTTGTAAATTTTTAAAACGAAAATATGCTTTTGTAAATATTGTTTTAAAAAAAAATCGCCTCCTTCCCGTCCGATCTCCCGGCGCGGAGCTCCGGCGAGCCGTGACGGCGGGCTCGTCACCGAATCTTTATCACGGCTGCTACGCCATGAAGCAGCTGCCGAGTCATTAGGGAGAGCCGCGCGAGCCATCCACCGATCGAGCTCTGGAGCGGACGGGCTGGGGGGTGTCCACGGCAAGGGGAGGCGCCCAAGGAGGGAGAGGAAAGGCGTCACGGCGATCCCTTTGTCCATCGTCCTACCGGCCGCCGGGGGAGACATGGTTCACGGGGGCATGGGCATCGCCGCTGCCGCAACGGCGATTAAACACATGAGAGCTTTCTACGCATCATCAATCAGATGAAAAATGAAACAGTTTCTCAATTCAACATAATTGGGACACCAAACTATCCACATTTCCAACCTCTTTATCCCCAAATCTTATTATTATCACTTCAAACCACATGAGTACGTACACCCAGAATGTATTTCAGTACTCAACCCTCGGTATAACTTAACCCACTGCGGCTCAAATAGTCAAACCAAATAATTAAGCAAGAAGAATCGGCAGGTACTATGTACCAACAATCATGCTAACAACTACGAAAGCTAATTAACTTCACCGTCGTCGCCTCGCCGGAGCATTTGGTAATTGCCAAGATCTGATGGCGTTGAGCTACCTCGCCGGGGGCTTCTCCGCTGCTGACCGGAGCCCTGACCTTTGCCGGCCCTGAGGCGAAGGGACATGGTTCTGGGAGTGCTGTAGCATCTCAACCATGGATGGTGTCTGGTAGGAGTAGACGATGGTGCTGCTGTCCGTCGAATCTCCTCGTGTTGTTGCTCTCTGCCATGAATGTGAGCTCAGCCCAGACAGCATGTAAGCCCTCCCTGAAGACTCGTAGAGCTGGCGGTTTGCCATCCTCTCCTGCATCTCTCTGAGCTCCGCGTCGAGGGACAGCGACAGATGGTCCCCGCTCTGGCTTGCAAATGACTGTGACAGTGTCCTCCGGCAATCCTCAAGAATGGCCACAGCTTCAGAGAGAGCACCCCTCTCGGCAGCAGCCCTTGCAGACTCTATGGATTGAGCAGCATTTATGCGGTTCCTCTCACGATCAACCTCAATGGACACCGATTCAGGTAAGTTGGATGTCGGTCTGTTGATCTTCACCTCGTCACCTTGAATCTTGATGGTCTCACCTGTCACTGGATCTCTGTAGTCACAAAAAACCTTCAGTGCTGAAGTCTGGTGACGAGATTGTGGGATGTTCACGGACAATAAGATGTCTCTCTCCTCGTCAGCATACAGGTGACCGATATCGACAGAACCGCTTCGTCCATCTCTTGCAACCTTACTTGGGTAGCTACCAGATTTGATGGAAGAAAGTTGAACACCAGGATGAATGCATCCCATGCTAACTCGCATCTCCTGAATGACAATGCTAAGAAGCCCACCAATACATTGAGCAAAAGCATCTTGCATTACACCTTCATCCTCGATAAAGGAAAATGTGCCACCAGAAGCTTCAGCAATTGAATGCAAGGAATCGGAGTCATGGTCTGCTCCGAATCCAAATGCATGAAGAGGCACAGTATGGCGAGCATCATTTAGAATGGAAGATGGGATAAGTGACTTGCAATCTGGCGAGGCCCCTTGAACATTTGAGGAAATGTTGTATGTATCTTGGCCGTCCGACATAAGAATGATACTGCACACTGAATTCTTATAACTGCGGTCCTCAATCACCTTCATGGCTTTCTTTAGCGCATCAGCAATGTTTGTACCACCTCCAGCACCAAGTGAGTTAATTGCCTGCAATGCCTGCTGCCTGCCATAATGTGACATTCGTTGAAGGTGAAACAGCCTTCTGGCACTAGATGAGAAAGCAATAACAGAAAGACGATCACTTGGTCCAAGGTGCTGAACAACAAAACCCATTGCTCGCTTTAGGAGTGCTAGTTTGGTGCCTGCCATACTGCCACTAACATCAAGCACAGTAACGAGATCAACAGGAGCACGGCTTCTTGAAGATCTAACTGAGCTTTCATTGGCCAAATTATCTGTGCACTGGTCTGGGTTAGCACTAGGAGCTTTCAGATGGATCAGAATAGCAAAATCATCTTTTGATGAGGATTGTGTTATGGCAGAGACTTCTGGATATGTGCTTATCTCTGCAGTCTTAGTAGACCGGACAATAAGATTGTCAAGAACTTCTGGCTGCTGCAATGGTTCATCATCATTGAAGTCTGCTGGCTCAGAAGTATGTGGGCGACGAACTCGCTGATGACGGTTTGGAACTTGGTGGAGAAGAGCCATATTGGCATCTTGTTGGGTCAATCGAGTTCTGTTAACTCCAATTCTTCCATGAGGAATGTTAGAAGATAGTGAGCGATTGAAGGGTAGCTCTTTCCACTTTGCCCGACAAATTGGGCAGAAATAATTTCCATGTTTCACATTGGATGAGATGCAGTGAAAATGGAACATATGAGAACATTCAGCAGTGAATAGGGCTTGACCATTCCCATGTCTCATGGAGTCAAAGCATATTGCACATTTCCTCTGTTGAAATACCAAAAACAAAAGGTCAATACAATTGTATTTATATAAAAATTACTGAAACAAACAGCATCATCAATATCGCACTTCTATGTTCATGAAGACACAGATGGAGGCATTGCCCCTACCACACGAATCTACATAAATTAACCTCTTTGCCTAGCTCATAGAAATCACAATTTTAGGAGCTAATACATGAATATGCACCATGGTTCACTTATGTTGTGAAAGCTTCCTAATGATCCAGCTTTAGCAGAATAGTTCACATCACAAATACATTGTAGCAAAAACTGCCAAAGAGGTCCTATACTTTTTTTATGACTTGACCAGACAGATGAAATCTGTCTCTATTGAAGTAACCACGTGCCATATGTTTGAATGCAACACATATGCAAGACCTATAGTCAATTTTAACTTAAACAACATCATCTCACACGTGTCCAAAACTATCATTTAATATTTTAGAGTCCAATTGTTCAGAACATGTGCACCCTTGACCTATCCCGCATTGAATTTTCTGAAAAAAAATGAACCTACAAATATGATGGTCAAATCCTTTTTCTCAACATGAATGGTATGCATACATCCAATTATCATATCATCTCAAATATGACTTCGCATACAACATATACAAAGACAAAACATATCGCAGATGTGCCAAACCACAAATTAAAAATCATTCCAAACAAAGGGTATTAGGGTAACCAAACATCAAAATGAGCACTTCATTTTCGGCTGGTGTCCATAAAATGTAGCCAATGTAACTGTTCCTTGTCAACTATCACTAAAATAACAAGTGAACTATTCATAGGTTTGCCCAAGGCGAAGTTTCTTGAGGAAAAAAAAGTGGGTTGTGGCCCCTCTAGAGAATTGCTTCAGCAAGTACATAATTTCACCACTTAACACAACAAACACTAAATTAGCCCCTCCTTTCAAAGCATAGGAAGTAATTTCATTGGATTAGCACCCTCTGTATTTTCCTTTATGCTACTCGCTGGGTCACAAAAACCACAGATTAAGAAAAGTCTAAATTCCAAAGCAAGCTAGTCTTTGATGGAGGCTTAGCCGCCTATCACCAACCACCAAGGCGAACAAATGAACAAAATGGCCATCCACGTTTTCTGACATGCCAAAGAACGTTTTATGCATTATCACCACCATAAACATCAACCCGCAGGTCTTATTTCAATGTCTTTTTGCAAATGATCAAAGGTACCTACTTAAACATGCAAAATAATTACCAATTAAAATTATATAATTAATAAACGGAGAACCTTCAACCAAGCTGCTGAGGTGGTGATCAAACTAGGAATAGCAGACAAACTTAAATGTGAAAGTGTGAGACAATACATGCATTTAACTTAAATTTACGTTGTATTGAAAGCTTTTATTATGTGAAAAGTTGGTGAGGTACATCACAGGATAAATGTCAACTCAATGAGGTAATCCTCATGAGGCTGCCTGTCCAATTGGCACCAATTAAAGACAGATTGCCAAATCAAGCACGCTATTTTCATACAGTCAAGGCATATTCACCACAGAATAAGCAAATATTTCACCAATTTGCATTTATTAATGATAGCTGTTGTCAAGTTGGAACATTGGCAGTAAAGAAGGAAAGCTGGTGGTAGGAGCAAAGAGTAGGGATTGCCACACGTGAGCACCACGGGCAGGTGATGAGCAACGAAGCAAACTTTTCCCTTTCCTTTTCAGGGGGCAGGCAAGTGGAATATATGAATAGTGGATGCAATAGGAAAGTAGTTTGCGTTAAGCAATTCACACAAAGAGAAATGATACTGAACAGATCACAGCTACACCATATCATCAAGATATCTCAAGAGGCCTCAAACACAAAAAAAGGAAATTTCATTTTTTTTTCTCTGACGATAGAAATAATAATTAACTGATTCAAAACCAACAGTCAATAGAAGCCAGGCAAAACTATGATTTTTTTTCCTGCGAGGATAACTATGTACAATAATGGAGCAGAGAGAGAGAAAAGGATGATGACAATCCTAACAAGCATAATGAAAATGACCAACTCATTCGCTTTCCAAAATCACTGTAATTTTCAATTTCATTAAAAAAATCACTTTAATTCGTGTAACTCCTCAAAAATGCCAGGATGATTCAGCTTTGAAACAATTAAATTACCATTTACCGCTGCAGGCACAGCTCAAAACGAAAATAAACGACATACTGAAAACCAGAAGCATAAAAAAAACTTAAACAGATCAAACGGAGCCAAATTTTTCCATGATACACATCTAATCCTCCCTAAAAACCATGCGATGAGTAATCTCGCCTTATAGACGCAATTCAAACTGAAATGACTAAATGCAGAACTCGCCAGTATCCCAATTCACAATCCAACAACCAACCTAAACCAAGTTCTTTTTACATTTTTAAACTCAAAACGGAATTCAGAAACAGTCATAGAAAAAAAGGAATCACCTTCGAGGAGGACCGGCTGCTCCCGGACTTGGACCTCCGCACCACGCCTGGCACCGGCACGTCCGACGCCGTCGGCACCGACTCCGGCCTCACCGTCACCGCCACCTCGCTCCGACATCCCGCGCTCACCGCCGGCAGCCGCCGCCGCCGCTCGCTGGCACCGCCTTCGCCCTCCTCAGGGACGTGCACGCAGAGGCGGAGCCCCAGCGCCCTCTTCGCCTTCCTCCACGCGTCCTCCATCGCGGCAAGCCCGCAACCGCCTTCTCTCCCTCCCTCGATCCTCCTCCTCCTCCTCTTATACCCCAACAAAAACGGCGCGGCTACGACCAGCGCGAGAGGAGGGGCAGAGGCGGTGCGGTTCTGGATAGTAGCGGCGGCCGTCGCGGCATTGGAGGTGGAGGTGGAGCGTTTGGCTGCGGCTCTCTCCTCTCTCTCTCCTCTCTTTTTGTGGTTTGACCTCGCGGGAGAGAGAGAAGGGGAAGGAAACGTACAAGGAATCGCAACGGAACAGGCGGGGGTTTAAATTAAGCGACGGATTAACGCGCGAGTGATGGCGGGGTGGGACCCGCGCGGGGGGCGTTGACGGTGGTAGGAAATGAATTTTTTCAAGGGGTCCACCAGTCAGTGGAACAGCCCTTGTATCTTAATTTGAATGTGGGTATGTGATCAGTCTTAAACAGGAATTCTTTCCCTTTTTATAAAAGATAAGTCTTAAACTATTTTAGCAGCAAAATATTTGCTTGTCTATCACCATAATTACCTGTGTGCTAAGACGTTTCTGGTTTTTAACTAAACAGCTTGCTATACAGTTTCTTTGTAAAAAAAATTGTACCACCTAAACAGATCGACCATCCCTAATGGATTCAAGTGTAATTTCACTTCCTTTGTTTTTCTTTCTAAACTCATGTTGCGTACCTGTTCTTTTTCTTAATGGGCGAATGGATTAGTATGCATGTTTTCTGAACATCTTAAATGATATTGTTTTTTAGAAATTTTATATATATGAAATTTTTTAAATGTTTCAAGTGTTTTTTACATCTACTACTACTCACAAAAAATATATGTTCGTAACAAATCTTTGTGAATCTTGAGTACGCAACAGGTTATTTGATTATAGTTAACTCATCTATTTATATCTTTGAATAAATATTACAAATCATTTATCTATTTAGGCATTCAACACAAAAAAAACACATTGTGATGGTATTTTTATCGACTAAATAAGGAATTGGATGGCTTAACTAGCACGTTCCTTCTCACGTTTGTGCGTATTTCTGAAATCTGAACAAAGAAATCAAGGACAAGACTGACGAAGCAGCCAGCTCATTACTACACCGATGGAAGCAACAGCAAAGTAGCTGGTAAACACATACTACCCCACACACCAAGCATAGTCAATGACTTGATTAATTGATGGCTTAATGCTACGCGAACAGAGAAGTATAGTACTCCTACTTAACCAGCACAGGTTTCACCCACCCTGAAACTTCTGCAGGTTGTTCAGAAAATTTTCAGGCTTAACAAAGCGAGCCTTCCTGCTCAAATCCAGCAGAATATGGCATCAATGAAACCAAAATGGAAACAAGTTAAGGCTAATCCAAAGCAGAATCCTACCGGTGCAGTGCAGAGATGATCGAGTAATCAAATGAGATTGATTTCATTACTGGTTTTGGTTTTCAGGTTGGTTGTGTCAGGCGTTAGCTGGGGTGTTCTGCAAGTTTGCTAATCGGTCAAGACATATTTACAAGTACATTGTAGGTGAGCGACTGAGCGTGACACCCCAATCCCCACATAATTATGTCGCAGCTGTTATGCTGTCTCTGATCCGGTGATAATGGCAGTGAGTTCGACGGAAAAGAACATAATGGCGCACGAGGGGAACACTTAATCCACTGCTCAAATAAAGACTTGTTGGATAATCACCTGTCCTTGCCTCCTCAACGTAAGCTGAAAGCTTCATCCATCCTGTTAGCACAGACATGTACATAAACTTTTTTCATTATATGGAAGGCGCTCGCATCACCACTACACGCGCACACCACACGCATATGAATTATACTTGTGTTGCTTCCAATATGATCTCGGTGTGATCAGAAAAGGGATATCGCAGCTGCTGCATTGAGCTTCTTTTGAGCGCAAAGTCATGCATGTTCGGTTTAATGCCCTGTCTGAAACACATGAATTTCGCAAGAATTTCATAGTTATTTTTCGAGGTAAGAAAAAGAAGAAATTTCCAAAGGATGTTATGCAGCTACCTTTTCCAAACGTTACCTCTATGCAAGGATCATGGCTGAGGCTGACTATCCAAACATGTGCTTTAGCAATTAGCACAGCCACCCTTCCCATGCTGAAGATATCTGCCGTAAAGCAGCATGAACTTTCCTGCTAGAGAGGGAATCCGGCAATCCGGCCTTGGTAAACTCACGGCGTAAAGGGCTTGTCCCGGTAAACCACACCTTTTGGAGCTGATTTTTTTCCACCAACTTTGATGCGAACTTTTCAGCCATTTGATGCAAGGAAATTCACTCCTGCTTTTTTCTGGCTCTGTACAACTAAATATAATCTGAAATCTGAATGTTCGGGTCAGAGATAATGAAATATTCTTGGTGTCTACAGAGGCTGCAGCTCGCCAGCTCCCGGGCAGCATGATGGCAACCATGTCATTGTCTCTCCAAGCCAAAGCAAAGCCCATGGGGATCAGTATCATTGCACGAGCTGTCCGATGCCGGCCACATCATCAGAAAGTTGCAAGTGATTGTGTATAGGCAGTGTAGGACACGAAAAGTTTCAGTAGCGGCATGAAGTGCATAGTGCAGCCCGCAGGCACCTGTGTTCAAGTGGACTCAAGTGATCTACAGCTGAACGTTTTGGTGAAGGTTACCGCTACCGGCAATATCACGATTACCACGGTAACCACGTGGTTATCACGAAAAACCGTGAGATTTCAAAAACTAATAGGGTTACTGTATAGAATAACCGTGAGGTAACCGCATGATATTGCAAACCCTGTTTAGCTTGGCACTTAGTTGCTCTAACTTGACCATGCAACTGGTGCAAAGCAGCACTGGCAAAAACGGTGCCATCCATTCACTTTGGCAAAGCAAAAAATCGATGCGATAGCACGAAACAAACACTTTCTCAGATCGTAGGGATATGCTGTATATGCATGATGCCGCTACTCTGCACTGGAAAGCTGAAAGGAAACAACGAAAATGCCAGGAGTAAAGCATCTCACTTTGACTCCCCCCATCAGAAGCGAATGGCGAGGCAAAACGCATCAAAGCCATCAGCACCAGCTTTGGGTCAACAATACCGTACTCTCTCCATCGTTGCTGTTTCATTCTGCATTTCTGCCTGCTTTGAAATTCTGCGTAAGTGCACGAGGCAACTGCTTAAGTTGACGATTCTGCAGTCAGAACCCGCAATGGAAGACGCAGGGTGCATGCGTCGAGCCGTCGATATCCAGCATATAGGCATATCAGGAGAGAAATGACAAAAAAAAACAGCCTATGCTAGTACATGGCATGATCAGGACATGACTCATGATACTGAAAGAATACATCTTGCCTCAGAAAAACAGCAAGAGTTACAAGTTTTCAGTCACATTGTACATTTTTGACACCTCTCCTCGGCAACAATGCTATGACTTCAACTCCTTGACCAGTGCTCTATATCAATAGCTTAACTAGCTACTCCATCTAAAGGAACAGGAGGCGTCAACAAAATGGAGGCCGGACACTATATCATCTGTACACTGTTCGATTACCACACAACATCTCCACCAATATCAGTGTACGAGAAAGCTTACAGCAACGCGTAGCTTCTTGAGTTAAAGAAAAAGATTAACACCACAATGGCATCCCTATGAAGAACTACGCTGACTCTCACAACCTGGGCAATTGTGCAAGCTCTCATGGATGTAAATATCACAATCAAGGCAGAAGTGTTGGTTGCATTGTGGACAGCGAACATGGAGGCAAGATTGACTATCTGCACGTATATTCGATAAATAATCAATAAACCTGATAATTGCACAATCTAAACAGCACAACAACAAAAAAAAATCAGGAAAAAGAGTTAAATGAAAGAGAAGCATGAGGTTTGGTAATTGAAGAACATGATGCCACATAATGACAAATAAATGTAAGCTTTGCATTATGTATTTCCCCTTCTTCTAGCAATTGCAACATATGTAGTACATTAAGGATATCTTTCCTCGCAAAAATGCAGTCACAGTGAAAAGGTAGCATGTACGAGCTTTGATATGTTAAAGAAGTGCATACCAGGGTTAATAAAGCTCTGCTGGCAGCCGTAACACTTTTGTCCTCCCTTTTTAACTAATTTATTTGGGTGCATGGAGGACACCTCATCAAATGGTTGGACAGGGAAGAGATGATGATAGGACCTTGCCAGATGTGGAGAGCTAACTAGTGTTAGGCCACAAGTTCGACATTCTGTTGGAAGCTCACATACATTAACTTTGCATCTAGGACATATGTAACCTTCAGCCCCAGACTTTATTTTCTTGTGACAAGAGCAGATGGAGATTAGATCCTCTGCCCCCCTCTGTGGAAAACCCATCTTAATCAAATTTGCTGCAGCATACTCTGCAATTGCAGGTGGTGGAGGAGCATGTTCCAGGAGTAATTCCTTGAAATGGGACTGCCAAAAGAAAGGAAGCATTATTCATTTTCACAATAACTGAATAAGCAAAGGTAAAGATACAAAGCACATTTTAGGACCTCATCCAGTGCAACTGTGTAGGATCCACCAGTCTCTTCACAGAGATATTTGCAAATAAAAATCTCTGCAGCAAGCCCAATAACCGAGCATCGAATTTTGGATTTTTTGCATTTCCCTATTGTCTCCATGATATCTCCAGGATCACAAGTATTCAGGGCAGAGTACAAAATTAATACTTCCTTGTGACCATATGAAGGAACTTGGTCTAGATAACCATGGACAAGCTCTAGAGCATTCTGCAGAGATGAATCACCAGAACACTCAAGCTTCCCCATCAATGCTTTAATCTGTGACTCTGGACTACCTCCAATCTCTGTAAGTCGATGGGAAATGCCATCTTTAATTGTCACTATCCCCACATGGCTCAAGGGATTCTGGTCAAAGAATTCCCTTATGAATACCTCAGCATGTTTTGCAACAATAGCCATTCGACTAGGTCGATAATCCATCTCTGAAGCTGCCTACATGATCAGAATACAACCAAGACAAATGGGGATTACAAGAGAATGCAAAGAAGTAAAAGAAGTTGTGGCATATCAAGTTGCAGTAAAAAAAGTTGTGGGCATCATATCAATTTGCAGTAAAAAAATCTTTATCAGCAGAACAGTTTTGAGCAGCCTAATTTTTTACTTTTTAGAACTAAGCAAAACGGATGCTAAAATAAAAGGTTACTACCTACTCCCTCAATTTGAAAATGTAAGGCGTATTAGGTTTCTACATGGTCTCCAACATTATACTTTGACCATTAGTTTCTTTTATAATATGTCATCTACAACCACAAAATTAACATCGTATGAAAATATCATCAAATACGAATTTAGTGATAGTACATGCATGACATTAAACACATATATTTTAGTTTAATTATTGGTCAAAATTTTTCAAATGTTGACTTTGTGGAAAACAAGGACGCCTTATATTTTCAAACGGAGGGAATATCATCTAAAGGAAGAAAGAACATTTTCCACATGAATACATGCACAAAATATACATACTGTTCTCAAACAAACATAAAACACTTTCCAACAATGTTAACAGATACTGGAGTAGTACTGCAGTATGGTGCCCCTCTTCTTTGACATAAAACAAATGACAATCAACCAAAACACATTATTCACTTCAGAATATTGATAATTAAAAACCTCACACTCCTCAAATTCCTATGAAGTTTTCAGAATAAGACAGAACCGAGAGAAAAATGCTATTATCACGAGCCTAGAGGGGGATGGTGTCTGAAATATATTGCCTTTTTAGTTGCCTCATAGAGTCATAGTGCAGTAATTTCTAGAAAGAAATTTATTTACCACAAATCACAGGACACCCTTCTGTACAAGAAAAAAATTCCTTTAGAAAACATACTACTATAATTGTAAAAATATATTATTTTTAATACAAATCATAAATAATTTCAATTTTAGTTCATAAATTTCATTGCATTCAATGATTGGCAAAACCCCCATTGAATCTCTGGTTTTGTCCTTGGTCAATGCCAAATAAAAATGGCTAGATTCCAGTAATTTGCCCTGATATCCACCAACTATCACACCCGCACTCAGGAATTAAAAGCAAAACACTGAAGCAAGAAGACAAGCTTGGAAGGTACACATGAGCGATGAGACCATCGATTGAGAGTCTCAGACAGGAGACCTTGATGTTGAAGTGGGCGAATGGCACAGCTAATCACTGAAATAACTAGCATATGAAGCAAGCTAAACTGCTAAAGCACTAGGCGATTGATCACCAATTAAACAATCCTGCCTCCAGTCCACATCTTACACGAACAAAATTGATAGGCCATGGACGATACCACCAGATCAGTCTCGGCACAAGGTGTTGCATTCAACAAACAATGTGAGGTTAGCCCGATCAGGCATTGCTCGCTATACCCAGCGATCCTAACCCGAGCTCACACAAAACCGCACTCACCAAGCGCTCGACGGAGCGGCCGACCTGAGGACAAGCCAAGATATAGGAGGAGGCACGGGGAAACGAACCCGGGAGAGATCGATGACGATGTAGAGGTAGCGGATGAGGCCCTTCTGGATGCGGGCGGCCGCCGAGGCCGCGGAGCGGAGGAGGCGGCGGCGATACTGCGCGTGGACGAGGGTCTTGGTGTCGATCGGGCGGAGGAGGCCCGACTCGTCCTCCTGCAGCGCCTCCCACGAGCGGTCGTCCGCGTACGCGCGCTCCCAGGCCTCGAGGACCCGCCCCTCGCCGGCCTCCTCCTCCTCATCGTCGTCGTCGTCCTCCTGGTTGCGCCGCCGGCCGGATGCCGTGGAGGGCGCGTTGAAGCCGCCTCCGCCGCCGCCGCCAGCACCGACGCCGTACATGGTGGGAGGCGGCGGCGAGGTTGGAGTGGAGCAGTAGAGGAAGGAGGCGAGGTCGGGAGCGGAGATGGGCCAAACAAATTGGAGTCTCGAGCGCTTCTTGGGTTTAGGGTATAGGTGGCCAAACGGGCGGACCAGGCCGGCACGGTCCGAGACACGGTCCGGCACGGTCCGCTACGGCACGACCCGTGTAGGCATGGTTCCTGTTGCGGGCCGTGCCGTGCCGGCCCACGTGCCTCCTCCGGCCCAGGCACGGCACGCCAAGGTCGTGGGCCGTGCCGTGTCGGCACGGCCCGGTCCGCCGACGCCTGCCGCCGCGCGTCCGGCGTCCTCGGCCTCCGCTGCCTGCCGCCGCCTTCCCGCCTGCGCGCCGCCGCCTGCCGTCGCCTCGGCTCCTCCGCCTCCTCCCGCCGCCTCGGCCTCCTATGGGCCTTCTCGGCGCCTCGGCCTCCTCGGCTCCTCCGCCTCGTCTGGCCTCCTCGGCCTCCTCCGCCGCCGCCTCCCGCGCGCGCCTCCCCGGCCTCCGCCGCTTGCCGCCGCCCTCTGCCGCCTCCTCCCCGCCTGCGCGCCGCCCCCTCAGCCGCCTGCCGTCGTGCCCGTGCCCAGTGCCCGTGCCCCCGTGCCCCATGCCCGTGCCCCGTGCCTCGTGCCCTGCCGTGCCGGCCCGCTACAGTCCACGGGCCGTGCCGCACCGCCGGCCCAGGCACGGCACGGCCGGGCCGTGCTGGCACGGCCCACGGCCAACCGTGCCGGGCCGGCCCGGGCACGGTTACTGTAACACCGTGCCCGGGCCAGCCCGACGGGGCACGACCCATTTGGACATCTCTAGTTTAGGGTTCCTGGGCTTTTGATCGAGTGGGTTGCCCTTAACTTTTTCTAGCTCTCCCATGCTTGAGCCATTACGAACTCTTAAAAAAATTCATATAAAATTTGATGAGTAATTTTCACAAACTGAAATAGTTTGTAGTGCTCCATCCCATCGTAAATATTTTACATTTGGGTAAAATTTAATCAAATTCTTTTTAAACTGGATAGTCACCAAATCTTATCTAAACATCAAATATTTATGACTGAGTGCAAGTTAGATTGTACTACGAGATAAAAGAGCAAATTTTAGACGACTACAATTATTTATCGAAACAATCATAACTTTAGCTAAATATTCTAGAGAACTACAACAAGATTTTATAACAAAACAACAACTTTATGTTTCTGATAAGTTCGGACCCACCTATCATACACATATGAAATATGTTAGAGTTTTGTGTCGAATATGTATGTACAAAGTCGGTTGCAGTTTAGAACTTGGAGTTATAATAGGTGTATGATAGAAATAGAGTCAGACTCTTATCCTAGGCTTTCTTAGATAGAGAGGCACACATGTTGTAATAGAATGGTGATAGTAGCATAGGTGTGGGTATGGCTGGCCGGTCTTGTCGATCTATGGTCGTGGATGCTCGGATACACTGTAATTATGCTGGATCGGGGAGGAGCGCCCATAATTAGTGTCCTAGGAATGTAGACTTTAGCTGAACCTCGTTATCAAATATCATGCCTCGGTGTCGTCATCAAGTTTGGATCTTATGTGGTGTTCTTCTGCGTTTGACTACCGATGTCGATTTTGGAGTTGGCTAGATTAACAAGTGGTATCAGAGCCTGAAGAAGAACCATGGATAGAGGCGCAATGGAGATGCCCCACACCATGACTACTGCACATAATATCCAAGGAGGGACATGACATAAGGTGGAGCACGGTGGCGATCAACGGAATTTGATCGGTGGATTCGAATACTTTAGGCAGGCGGTCCGAACCATTTTGATGAGCTGCTTTCAACAAGAAGAAGACCAGACATGGTGCTCAGGTTGATGGCGACTGAAGCGATTGGCGATCCAATCAGTGGTGTCGGATACTTTGGGCAGGTGACCCAAACTTTTCGATGAGCTACTTTCAACAGGAAGATGGTTAGACGTGACGCTCAAGGTTGATTGAAACTAGAGGCGATCAACGATTTGATCGGTAGAGTCAAACACTCTAGGTAGGTGCCCCGGGCCTTTCGGTAGCTGCATTTGATAGGGAGACGGCTAGACGTGGCGCTCGATTCGTTTGGTGGCTGAGAAGATGGCGCGGTGATTCGTCAACTTTGGCTTGCGACTAGATTGACGGGCAGTCAATCGAAAGTTGGAGCTATTTGTACTTGTCAGGTGAGCTGCGGCATGGACCTTTACTGCAAGTAGGCGGCGATGCAGGTGGCGGAACTCGACAGGAGCGGCAACGAACCCAGGTGACAGCGGGTCAATTTCGTTGATGGCATCAATGGGAGTGTTTAGTAGTACAAGATATATCCAAAATTTGCGGGTCGATATGATGGGGTATATGAGAATCTGCGTCACTGAAGAGGAAGAGTGAGTTCTATCATGGTAATTTTTAAAAGTGATTCAAGGCAACAGTGGATTTTTCTCAAAGTATCATGGTCTCAGTCTAAGGATGTGGAAAGCGTGGATGTTGAATTTGTTAGCTTGGTTCATAAGACAACGAGGAAGAAAAGGTTCTCCTCATATAGTCTGGTGAGTTTTAATTTGTCTATTTGGTGATGATATCGGTTATCTGGCCATGGAGTAGATAAAATCAAATTTAAGATGAAAGATGGAGGTGAACATGTTCTTCGGGGACTTTGTGATGTGCCAGCTAAGAAGGAATCCAATTTCGTTTGGCAAGACGACTGTCATGATACAAGAGAAGGTGGAGCACCATTGCACGTGGAGTTCGGAGAAAGAAATTGTGGAGATTGTTAGCGCCTAGGCCTAGGGGGTACCCGTCCGGCCTCCTTGCTTAGCACAGAAGGCAAGTCATCAATGTTGCACGGATTGTGGACCAAGGCCTCCCCGACTTAGAGCAGATCCAAGGTCTTGCGGGGAGGTCCATGTGTACATCATCCATCCAGAGATACGCTCGAGACTTGGATGTTCGAGACTCGGGAGGGGCTTGTGGACCCAAGTTCAAAGTCCATTCCCACTGAGCTGCTCGAAAACTGCCACGCGTCCCCTGAGCTAGAAAGAGGAACATTCTGGCTAGATGTCCGGGAACCGTGTCATGGCATGGTTTTGAACCCGGTCCACGGCTTCGGGCTGCCTGGAGACCATCATGTGTATCCCAACTAGCTAGGTCAAGCAGAGCAGTCAGGCCACTCCTTCCCAGACGTTGCCAAGTGGTTGTGCCCGAGGAGGAGGTTGAACCCTACACTCTAGGTGTCCGATGGCAAGCACCTCAAACCACCCTAGGGTGGCCAGGTGGTGTCCAACCGGATACCATGTTTCCCTCAGGAGCAATGCGCAGGTTGTAGAGCCCGTCCATCGTATTTACTAAAGATTCTTGCTGGTTTTCTCTCAGCATTAATGAATGACGGCGTATCCTTGGCCATCTCTCTCTAGCGGCGTGTATCAGTTGTCCGTGAGAGAGAATAAAGACCGGAGGTGGCCCGGGCATGGAGTCCCACAAGACTTTTGCTGCTACAATATTTCTAGCGATGAGTTTAAGGAGTTAGCTGAGGCTTATGATTATGTACAATACTCTTGTCTCTCCTCGAGTGGTGAGCGATAAAAATCGTAGGGTATAAAAACCTATCTTAGACCCTTTACTAGGGTTAGACTCTTGAGATCAGCAAGAACTCCAGCCTTTTTAGGTTAGCACGCGAGCCCTCAAGAACCTGTAAGAGCTTCTTTGATAGTAACCAGGCATAGGAGTAGGGTTATTATCCTTCAGGAGGCCCAAACCTGTATACTCGATGTGTCTCCTCAGCTCTTAGGCACATCCGAGCCCCTTGGTCGAACTTAGGACCGTGATTCTCATCGTTCGTCAGTGCTCGGACGCTGACAAATTTAGCGGAGACTCTTGATACTGGTGAGCCTGGTGAAGCCTCGTCGGGCGGCTCGTGGCGTGGGCTACAAAAGGAACCAACTCAAGTCCAGGTACACGGAGGGTCATACAAGGATCAAATTCAAGTTGGTGTGGTATATTTGCCAAGGTAAAGTTTGTGTCGAATATATGTATAAAGTCGATTACAGTTTAGGACTTAGAGTCGTAATAGGTGCAGGATAGAATTAGAGTCGAGCTCTTATCCTAAGCTCTCTCTTAAATAGAGAGACACATCTATTGTAACCGCATGGCAACAGTAGCATAGGTGTGAGTACGGTTGGCCGGTCTAGTCGGTCGATGGTTATACCCAGATATATTTTAATTATGCTGGATTGGGGAGGAGTGCCCGTAATCAGTATAAGTTTTGGCTGAACCTTGTTAACAAATATTGTGCCTCGGTGTCGTCATCAACTTTGAATTTTCTATGATGTTCTTCCGCGTTTGGCTACCAATGTCGATTTCGGAGCCGGTTTTCTAACAAAATATTCATGATGTTACAAATTGGACCCACATATCATACATAGTAGGGATAACATTACAGTTTTTTTTATATAATCCTTTGTTATTGTTGTAGTTTTATGAAATAACTAGTTAAAATTATAGTAAAGTGATAGTGTTGATCAAATAATTACAAATTTGTGAAATTTACTGTAGATAAATTCAACGGACATCTCCACATGTGCCCCTATGTTATTCAAAAGCGCATGTATGAACTTTCAGATGCTTGAAAAAAATAATTATATTTTCGTGCTGAGGGTTGGAGTCGCAGCATTGGCTGTGGCTGTGAGGCAACTGATCAGTCCCCTCTTTTTTTAATAATGAAGTTTATACTATCTATGAGTACTACTCCCTCCGTCTTAAAATATAGCAACCTAAGATAGAATGGGACATATGCTATATTAGGTATGTCCAAATTCGTAGTACTAGTATATGTTCCATTCTATTCTAGATTGCTATATTTTGGGACGGAGGGAGTACTATTTTATAGGGTCTCTAGTTTATAGGCTTGGCATGGTTGATTGGTGAAATCGCATCTAATGTGCTACATTGGCCATAACACAAGTGTAGCCATGTCTCATGTGCTATGTTTTTACAGTGTTCTCGTTGATAAATCCTTTTGACAAACTTTGCAGGACTAGGCCAATTCTGCAGTGCCATGGTTGCTGTTCTATGCTCCTCCTAATGCTTGTGATGGCGGCTACCTAGTCTTAATTCGAATAAAAACTTAAATGGCCCCTACAGATCAGCTAGCATCAGTAAACTGAAACTACTGAATGTCTGGTATTCTCCCTACCTCTTGAGATCTGCACTTAATGCATGTTCATCAGTCACTGAATAAACTTGATGTTTTTTCTTTGCTTTGTAATCCTTAACTAATGTTTGTAGGATCTATTTTAACTACTCCTTTTATTAAAAAAAACTAATTCCTGACTACGAATATGGACATAAATAATAAAAAAAATCTAATTTCTCGCTAGGATGTTCGACTCGTATACCGAGGGAGCAAGTTTGAAAGATTTTTCATCTCTTGATGTTGGGTCTTCTAAACTGAAGAACTCCTGGCAATCGTTGACAAAGACAGCGACCTATGTGCAGTAGGTTTGCGAATTGCGACTCTTCTGAATGTGTCTATTCAGCTGTACTAGGAGGAGTCATCTCCATTCAGAAATTTTCAGAGCGGTGTATAGTCTTTGGCTCTTTTCAGAAACTTTCAGACAACTTCAATTCGTACAAGCCGACTGTATCAATGAGCATAAATGGGTGGCAGTACTCTTCCAGCCTTCTCCTCGGCTGCTTATCCGATGCTTATTTTCCACACATAAACCAATCTCTCGTCTTCCAAGCTTCCTTCCCTCTGCAACCGTTTCTGCAAATCTGCCAACCACAGGTCAGACCTTGGCCCTGCATCAGCCTCCAGGAATTCAATGCCCTCAAGATATGTTCATCACCAGTATTGGAGCATCCCTATTGCAGACAGTACAACTCAGTCTGCCTTGTACTACAGCATCATGGAAGATCGGAATACGGTTGATCTGAGAGTATAGCTACTGCACCTTAAGCAGTCGTAAGCAGGCAGATTGTTTGGATCGAGCAAATGGACGGAGAGATCTGTGCCACGGTGCAAATAAAGAGTATACTGAAATGGTACATGCTGCAACGTTCGCTACTTTCATGAATAGTACATGCAAGATCTGGATCATACGATCAAGATCCAACGGTAGCTACAGCAACCGCTAAGGTTGCCATTGCTAGTTGCTACAGCCTGTCCTGGTTCCTGAATCCTGGTTCACACATCTCATGCATTCATGCGGGGTTGGGATGCTACAGTAATTAAACTTGCGGCTTCTTCACCGCTATGTTCGCTGTGCTAATGACTTCAGACCGAAACGGCAACAGAGGCGTGTGTGTCGTACAGCAATTAAGGACTCACATGACGCTGTGTTTTGTACTTCAGTTCAGTACCGGGCCCTTGCCATTTAATCCATTCACTACTGGTAAATGTTACTACTAATAGCCACTGAACAGAGGGCCCAGTGATCAATAATTCAAGATTAGTGGATCAAATGATCAAGCCAACCCGGTGAACGATCGATCATTAGGTGATTCTGTTGTGGTTGAAGTGCTCGGGGAGGTTCAGACGAGTTCAATGCGTAAAGATAAATGTTTCGATCCTCTGAAAAATCATGACGATGATGCGACGCGTTTAACTAGAGATTTGCACTGCCTGAAACCATCAGAGCAAAGGTAATAGTGGGCTATAAAATCAGCTATAAGCTAATGTGTAGGAGAGAGGCAAAGATATAAGCTAATATGTAGGAGAGAGGCAAAGAAAAAAAAAGGAGGGTTAGCTCCTATGCAAGAGCTAGTTTTACATGTGCTTCAAGATAAATACATTAAATATATATGTGAGAGGAAAAGTCAAGATAAATATATTAAATATATATGTGAGAGGAAAAGATAGAAGAAGAAAATTATAGTCAAATTTATAGCCAATCTATTATATATTTTAGCTTTAATATAAATTTATAACTGGTAATTGGCTCTATTATTAAATTTACTCTCAAAAGCTGTTAACTAATGTGATTGGCACCTTGTACTAGTACGTACCATGGGGCGACACTTTTATCAAAAGTTGGCACAACGAATGAACGATCTACAAACACTTTATCAAAAGCGAAAATTTATGAGGGACGATCGGCAATGAGCTGACTGCTACTCCGAATATCTGGTTCTTCCGAGCAACGCAGCCTCTTCTGTCTTCAGACTTGTTGCCCAAATATCTTGTGTTAAGGGGACGTGCTTACAAATATGTGTGTATAAGTGCGTGTGTAGTGATGTGCACGTGTGTGTTTTTTTATGCAGTCGTAAAATATCCAATGGAAACATAAGCTGAATTATTCGGATTTCCGTAGGCAAATCTAGCTTGCTGCCGTACAAAGCCATCGCAACTGTCTTTGGTCCTGTTTAAAGAAGTTTTAAGATCTTGAGAAACAGCTTATGAAACTAATTGGTAAGAATGAGCTGAGTTTTTTAATTTTTGGTTTCTAATTTATTTTCTAGATTTTGTAAGTATAATTCTCAAAATTTAGATGAGAACCCACACTATTTGAAAGAGTTTTCTGCTAACTGAAGATTTTTTTTAAAATATACTCCCTCCGTCTTAAAATACTACTACTTCTAGAATTTAAATTTGTTTCACGATACTACTACTTTTCCACCTATCTTCCTATCTCAACCAATCACAATATTTTTTTATTTAATTTCTTCAACTACTTTCTCATCTCAACCAATCACAACCATTTCTTAATTCCAATCTTAACTATTTTAAAAAAGGCACAAGTTAAATTATTTTGAGACGAAGAAAGTAGCTCACAAAAGCTTCCTTAAAAAAGAACCTCTTCCTTCTTTCGAGCCACCACCACCTGTGCCCCAGTTGAAATCCACGGGCGGCGAGATAGATAAGGGGGAGCTTGAATTAGCTTATATGTATGGCTTATAAGAAACGCGTAAAACGAAAAATATTATTAGCGTATGATTAATTAAGTATTAACTATTACAAACTTGAAAATAAGATACTTTCATATAGAAAGTTTTTAAAAAACATACTATTTTACGTTTTAAAAAACGTGCTAACAAAAATTAAAAAAAATCAGAAGCCAAAAACCATTTGAAATAGCACCAAAAAGTAAAGACTAACAAAAAAAACACGCGTTTCCTGCCTTCTAAGTTTAACCCGGCGGCTAACCACCCTTTCACCGTCATTTGCTTCTTCTTCTTTTCTAGGGTGAATTGCTTCCTTTCCGGCAGACGAGAGATGAAGCGATCGACGCCGGAACAAACACAACACACGCATACTCTACGCTGGGAGCCTGGGAACAGTCTCTTTTTCTCTCCTCCTGTATTTCAGTTTAAGGCGAGGCACCGTACAGATGCACAGTACTTCTTCAGGTCACTAGCTGCAATAACCGGTAACGATCACGCGTAATGCTTCTTGGCCCTGTCACCTCTGCCAGGCAATTCAGGTTGCCGGTGTGTTCCTCGACATGTAGTCATGTAGTACTTCATGCGATGGCGCCCTGCCTCTGTCAATCTGCCACGTAAAAGGAAGAAAAAAAAAGAAAAAGATTATGTAAAGAGGTAAGTTATTAACGTATAATTAATTAAATTTGAATTATTATAAATTTGAAAATAAATTTATTTGATTTTTAAGTAATTTTTATATAGAAAATTTTTGTAAAAAACATACCGTTTAACAGTTTACAAAGCGTGCTCACGAAAAACGAATAAGTTTTTTTCCTCTTCTCTCACTTTCGAACACTGCCTTAGGCTTAGCCTTAGTTTGAGAGTGAGTGAGGAGGAAGGAGAGGAAGAACAGGTAAAATGAGATGAGTTATTAGCGTATAATTAATTAAGTATTAACTATTATGAACTTGAAAAATGGATTTATATAATATTTAAAGTAACATCTATATAATTTTTTTAAAAAACGCACCATTTAGTAGTTCGTAAAACGTGCTTATGAAAAATGAGGAGCATTTTCACCTAAATCTTTGAATTCGAACGCTTGCTAAGGGAGGTTCGGGAGTGTTGGTTAGGGAAAAAAAACTCTCATTTCCCATGAGCACGCTTCCCGAACTGCTAAACGATGTGTTTTTTGCAAAAAAAAATTTATATAAAAGTTGCTTTAAAAATCAAATAAATCTATTTTTAAAGTTTATAATGATTAAAACTTAATTAATTATACACTAATAATTTATCTCGATTTACGTGCATGGAAACTTTCATCTCTTCCCCTTTTCCGAATGCAGCCCAAGGCACCGTTCAGCAGTACAGGGATATAAGAAAAAACTCCTCGTTTCACGTGATTATGCTTCTCGAACTGTTAAACGGTGTGTTTCTTTTAAATTTTCTTTATAGAAGTTAAATTAAAAAATTATATAAATCTATTTTTCAAGTTTGTAATAACTAATATTTAATTAATCATACGCTAATAGTTTATATCGTTTTACTTGATTTTTTCTTTTTTTTTTCTTCACCTTTAAACTATGTCTATGAAGGGAAAAGGGAAGATGACGATTCAGAGTTGAAGTGCGTAAACACTGGTAGGTGAAGTGGATATTAGCATTACATTTATGCAGATGAGGAGTACTTTTTGCTGTAGAGATACTCCTATAATATTAGTAGAGTGTCTTTATGATGTTCTATATTAATAGTAAAATATTATCAATATAGAAATAATATGAACCATCGATTTATTAGGCTACAATAGTATTTCTTCCTTTTGTGCTTTTTGTTTTTTTTTCTCTTACCGAGAGACTCACATGACTGTCGCGCGCCGAGAAATTTTTGATCTCTTGCCTTTGCTCTGCCGCGAGATGGATACTCTCAATCACCTGCCATATCAATCAACGCACGCACTTGAATAGCTAGCTAGTTGTTTATTACTCCTATATGCTGATGCATGAATACACATTCACATGAAAACTAACGCGGTGGCTACCGATTGGGTGGCCAGGCCGCCAAACTGCTGATCTTGGTCCTCGATCAGGAACAAGAGGAGCCTCGTGCCGCCGCTGCCCGCGCCTTGGATTAACCATGAAGAACAAGGCCTATTTAGCAGGGCTTTAATTTTGGCTTTTTTTTTTAAGCTAGGACTCGATTAAACTGTTTTAGCTTTATCTAAAAAGAAACAAAATGGGTTAAAGTGATCTGAAAAATAAACAAGGGAGATGGAGCGCGATTCAACTCGCTCCTCCAGACTTCACTCCCAAGTTAGATTTAGGAGTTCAAGACATGCCAAAGAGGCTTAAAAAAGCCTAGGTTTCTAGCAGCGTCAAAATACTTACTTTCTCGGTTCCTAGAACGGAGGGATTATAATTTTACCCTATGATGTTCTCACTTTATTAAACAATTATACCCTTCCATAGTTCTACTATCGTTAATTAAACAGAACAAATAGATCTTATTTTTTGAATTTTAAAAAATAGAGGGCTCAGATCAATTTTAGTTTCAGTAGAGAAAACTATAAAAAAACACTCGTACTAGTAGTATGCGGCTATGTTTTGGTGTTGATGAAATTTATTGCTCTTTTACCAGCTTTGCAATGGATGAGGTGGTGGGCCGGGGCTTCTCATGCTCTTCCTTTAAGCTTACTCCTCTCCCTCTCCGGCTGGCACGACCGCCATATACAGCCCAAGCACGGGCGGCACCGCTGAAATGTTCGTCTCTCGTGAAAGCCTGTAATTTTGCTCTACGTCCACCGTGGCGTCACACACAGCGTCCCCATTGCGTATGCACCCTGTGTTAACTCAAGACTCCTGGCCCGGATTTGCTACACGTATACAATGGACAATCATTCTGTTCTCACATAAATATTCACTCCTGTCATTAATATTTAATGTTTAGGACAAAATTTAACCAAACATTTAAAATTTCGACCATGAATTTATATTAAAATAAATTTATAAAATCTAACAAGTTTATCATATTATATATGATAGTATTTCTCGAGGCAAATCTATGCATATTATTTCTTTTGTTTTTAAACAAAGCATTTGAGAAAATATTGATGGTTGAAATTTTATAAATTTGACCGAATCTTATTCTAAACCTTAAATATTTATGACCAGAGGAAGTACCATTCTAAAATATGTCTAGTTAAATCTCAAAATGTCTTGACTCTTAATATAGGAAGAAATGTCATGGTTTATAAGCAAAAATAATATTAGTAGACTTGTTAAAAAATTGTTTTTATGTGGTTAGTTCAGGATATATTTGGAGCAGAGGTATTTTGAAGCATTTTTCGAGGAATTTAACTAAATCATGTAAAAAGTCTTTATCAAATTCGTGCCTAGAGGAACCTTTAAACTTTTTATGAACATAATAAAAGCAATAATTAATACCGGATTGATGTCCTATAAGAGCCTCGTGGAAATTTCTCATGAGATTTCCCAACCTTTCTCATTCTCCTTGCTGTATGGTTCAAAATGTTAGCAAAGTACTCCCTCTCTTTAAAAATATAAGACATCATTATTTTTCAAAAAGTTAACATTTAAAAATGTAACTAATAATTAAATTAAAAATATATACGTTTAATATCATACATATGATATCACCAGATTCATATTTGATAATATTTTCATATGATGTTAATTTTATGATTATTGATGATATATTATAAAAAAACTATTGGTCAAAGTATAATATTAAGAACCATATAGAAACCTAATATATTTTATATTTTCAAACAGTAGAAGTTTTACTTAATTAGTCATGTGCTAATAATTCACCGTACTTTTCGAGCTACAATCAATTTAGCCTGATCAGCACGATGGAAGAGGGGCTTAGCCAAGGCTGTCCCAAAGAATTTGGGGGACTGGTGTAAAATATAAAAATTTGTTCTAGCCGAATCGTGAAGAAGAAAGAGAGAAATTTGAAAGAAAAAATGGAGTGAAGAGATGCTAAACATATTAGAACGTATTAGCTTAGATTGAAATGCACAATTTTAGGGACTAACATTTTGTAGTCGCTCATCTCGCACGTGTCAAGGACAGAGAAAGAAGTAGAAGATCACGTAAAACGAAGTGAGCCATTAGGATATGATTAATTGAGTTTTAATTATTACAAACTTGAAAAATAGATTTATTTGATTTTTTGAGCAACTTTTATATAAATTTTTTTTGTAAAAAACATACCGTTTAGTAGTTTGGAAAGCGTGCACGTAAAACGGTATATTTTTTATAAAAATTTTCTATATAAAAGTATTAAAAAAATTAAATAGATCTATTTTTCAAGTTTTTAATACTTAATATTTAATTAATCACGTGTTAATAATATTTTTTATTTTACGTGTGGCTTATAAGACAATAATAAACCAATTCAAACAGCTTCTTAGCCATACAACTACACAGTTTGCAAAGAATGAAAGCATACAAAGCAAGGAAAGGAGAGAATTTTGTGTGAAAAGGATGCATCTCATCACATGTTACTGTCAGTTACGCTTGGAAAACCAGTCATATACTAGATGAAGAAAAAAAAATGAAAAGAAAACGAAGACACACTTGGAAAAGGTTCGAAGACCCAGATGTATCTCCCACCCGCCAATTAATGCTCCCCTCGGGACCAGCGTCATCACTTCAATACAAGGAACCAAAAAAGAGAAGTAAAAAAACCTTGGAAGAACGGAACAGCAGTACAGCAGCTCACGAAGCAGAGCGCGCGGAGGAAGAAGGCGCGGACTGGGATCCCCGTCGGGGCCCAAATGGCTGCGCCTTGAGCCTGGCCAGTTCGTCCCTACGGACCCCGGCGGCCGGCGCCGGCACCGGCACCGAGATGCCCCCACGGCGAGCGGCGCTGCTCCTCCTCGCGCTCGCCGTTTATGGTATGTTCTTCAAGATTTTTTTTCTCTCTCTCTGTTCTTGTCCCCTCGCCTCTTGCCCGGGCGATTCCGTTGAGTTCGAGGTTGCAATGCCGAGCAGAATTCTTGTATAGTTTGCTTTGTTACAATGGGATCGCCTGGGAGAAGAGCGGCCATGGCTGGCTTGCGTGACACGTTCCCCAGGGTTGTGAAAAGATGTTTGCCTTTGCTTCATGGAGCTGTTCCTCCTGTGATTTGTCCGAGCGCATCTGAATCCACTAGGGATGGCCATGGCGTAGATTCCCGTCAATTTCCCCTCTGTTTATTTCTCCATCTCCTTTTCTTCAATCAACTCAGGCCCAGTCTGAGAAAGTTGGAATTTTTATGTAAATTTGTTGTTAAAATTTACTGCATTGGCTCTGCCGCGGCGATTGTTTGTGAGCTTTTACTACACCTGATTTGCCGGCTTAAACCCACCGCGTTTGAGTACTGCACCAGCTGTAATGGTTGGTGTGCATTTTTGCCTTTTTGTTATATTGAACCGAAAAGTTTGAGCTTTAGTGCAATGCTTGGCGATTACTGGCCAGAGTTTTTGCCTTGTTGGCAAGGTGCCTCCTGACCTCCTGTTCTGTCCTCATCTTCTTGCGTAGAGTTGCCATCTCACTCTGCGTTGTTCAACTATACAGATTGGTGTGCATTACTGCATTTGCAATCCAGTTTCCATTCCATAAAACATGTTTTCATTCTAGTTATACTGAAGCGGACGGTGTTTTCTTTTTGTGAATATCCTCTGCAGTGCCATTGGGAACAGCAAGCTCAACAACTATTGCGGCGTACTTATTTGGGTTTTGGAGTAGAACACATCGACATTCTCTTCCTGCCACAGCTCCAGCCCCCTCCCCTGAAACTCAGCGTAAGTAGAAACAGTGTTGAGATTTGTACACTTAAATAGTAATATGGGTGTAAAATGTTCTGCAAACTTAAATATTTATTTCCTCTGTCTATTATTGCGTAGTTACATTCAATGATTTTTTTCGTTTTGCACCGTCTTGTAATTTTGTCGATCATTTTGGTTCTCAGGACCTGCTATTAGTCACCCAGTGCCTAGGCATCACAGGAAAAGGCCTCATGTTGCCCCACCACTACCACCACCACCACCACCATCATCATCATCAGAAAGACAAGGTTCTACTTTTCTCTAACTGACCAATAGAGATTGCAAATCTTATTGTTGTTAGCACTAAAGGACGTAACAATGATAGACGCATATGTGCCTGGAAATGTAACAGATTGCAGTGGAATTTCCTGTTCTGCTCCACTCACATCTACTCCAATTGGCTCCCCTTGTGGCTGCGTATATCCCATGCAAATTCAACTTGATCTTGTAGTAGCACCATATCAGTTGTTTCCAAGAATTGATGAGTTAGAAATTGAGATTGCAGCAGGAACATTTCTAAAACAGAGTCAAGTTCGGATAATGGGTGCTGGGGGCAGTCTTGAAGATCCTGAAAAAACTACAGTTACCATTGATTTGGTGCCACTAGGTCAGAAATTTGATAAGACTTCAGCCTTACTGACTAGCAACAGATTTTTGCAAAAGAAGGTGCCAATAAACTCGTCCATATTTGGTGATTATAACGTAATATATGTTCATTATCCTGGTGAGTGACATAATTGTGGTAGAGAGTTAAGAGACATCCACTTCAGTATTATAATTCCCAGCATTGCTGTATTTAATCATAAAAATTTTGCAGGCCTGCCTTCTTTGGTCCCTAGTGTTCCAGGATCCTTGGGTCCAATAAGCAGCAGCCAATACCCCTTTAGCGCAAATGTACACAATAGAAGATATCAGAAGATTAACTCTAAAAGTGTTGCTATAATTGCATTATCAGCTGTTGTGCTTGTATTAATGGGCTTTGGCATCTGCATCATATGGAAATATAAAGGATTTGAAAAGTCTCACGGCACTGGTCGTGTTTCAAATTCGTCAGCCACAAGAAAAACAGGTAACTTTTAGCAGTCCTAGTACAAATGCTACAGTTGTAATATGTTTTGTTATATCCATTTGCATACCCTTTGTTCTCGAATAACTGACACCGTTGACTATTGCCATCTCACTTTGATCACAAATTACTTTTAAATGATTAGATTATGATGAATGAAAGTTGTATGGTTATATTTGTGATGCCACAAACTTCGATAATATAAAATTTTTCAAGTGTTTATATCTTTTTTGCTAAAGAAAGAAGTGGTCAGAGTTTGAAATTGAATAGTACCAGTGTCGTTTATTCGAGAGTGGAGGTATTTTTCAATTTTTCTTATTAAATTTTTGGCGTTGTTTTTTTGGTTGTGATTACACAATGAATAGTACAACCTTATTTTCGGATTTTGTAATGCCCTTGCTATTTGTATAATACCTTGTTTCTGTTTCAGGTATGAGATCATCATTCTCCAGTATGACCAGCTCGACGGCATCTTTTGTTTCAACAATAGCAACCTGCCCACCTACAGTTAAGACATTCTCGATTTCTGAGCTTGAGAGGGCCACAGAAAACTTCAGCTTCAACAAAATAATAGGTGAAGGAGGGTATGGCCGTGTCTATCGAGGTACAATCGATGATGAAGTTGAGGTTGCAGTCAAATTACTCACAAGGAAACATCAAAACAGAGATCGTGAGTTTGTTGCTGAGGTTGAGATGCTAAGTCGTTTGCATCATCGCAATCTTGTCAAGCTGATCGGTATATGCATTGAACGGAGCACAAGGTGCTTGGTGTTTGAGCTTGTTCCAAATGGAAGCGTCGAGTCTCATCTGCATGGTATGTACACCTATTTAGTCTACACAATTGGCATATAAGAAGAATCTTTAGTACATTTTCAGCACTTTCCTGTACTTCAATATACTTTGTTGCAATCTGCATATTTACTTGTTCTGATATTTCAGGCTCCGATAAAATATATGGCTCACTTGATTTTGATACTAGAATGAAAATAGCCCTTGGTGCAGCAAGGGGGCTGGCCTACCTTCATGAGGATGCCAATCCTCATGTTATACACCGCGACTTCAAGGCCAGCAATGTTCTTTTGGAAAATGATTTCACCCCCAAGGTTGCAGATTTCGGGTTGGCAAAGGAAGCATCAGAAGGAATGGACCATATTTCTACTCAGGTCATGGGAACTTTTGGGTAAGACAAATTCTTATTCAGCTGTTGCCATTATATCATTCCAAAACACATTAAATTTCTAAGAAAGGGTCAAGAGAATTGAGCCACACACACCAAATTTCTACTTCTGCTTCTGCTATGTTTATTTTTCTACTTCTACTCTGTGTGGAACTATTGTAATAATGTGATGTTGGGCTTTGTGACGCTCAATGGCCGCCGGGTTATCCATTATCTAAAAAGAACGCACCAATTATTCTTCTTTTTAATTCTTGTTTAACTTTGGATCAAATTTCTTCATCGTCTTATTCAGGTACGTTGCCCCAGAGTATGCGATGACTGGGCATCTGCTGGTGAAAAGCGACGTGTACAGCTACGGGGTCGTGCTGCTGGAGCTCATCTCGGGGAGGAAGCCGGTGGACATGACCCAGCCGCCGGGTTCGGAGAATCTCGTCACCTGGGCGCGCCCTCTCCTCACCAACCGGGAGGGCCTGCAGCAGCTGGTGGACCCGTCCATGACGGCGGGCTACGGCTTCGAGAAGCTGGCCAAGGCGGCGGCCATCGCGTCCATGTGCGTGCATGTGGAGGCCTCGCACCGGCCGTTCATGGGCGAGGTCGTGCAGGCCCTGAAGCTCATCTACAACGACAACGACGAGACCTGCACCAGCGGCTCGTTCGGCGGCGGCGCCACGGAAGAGTACGAGGAGGCGTCGTCGCCATGGAACGACCGCGGCAGGATCTGCTCGTGGAACAGCGACGTCGCCACGCCGCCGCGCCGGCTGGCCTTCCCGCGGGCGTCCTGCCCGACGATGGACTACAGCTCGGACGGGGCGGCGGCGGCGGCGGCGACGTCGTCGTCGTCGGCGCGGCGGCCGCGGTCGGCGTCGAGCCTGGTGCTGGACAAGATCGAGTCTTTGGCGGCGTACGACTGGTCCGGCCCGCTGAGGGCCTCCAGGGGGAGGAACTTCTACAGGTTGAGGGGGAGCATGAGCGAGCATGGCCATCCTTCGGAGGATTGCTCCATGGAGGGCTACTGGATGTAGCTAAGCTGAGTGATGATTAACTGTCATCTGCAGAATTGCAGATTGCCTTCCATTTCTTGTCCTGTTCTTCAGTTCAACTGTATAGCTGCTGCCCGCTTGATAGGATTTTGATATGATTGATGTCTGCTCTGAACAACCGCCACCTCTGGTTCTAATCTTTCTATGTAGTGGATGAATGCATTAGTGCACTAATCATCGTAGCATTTCGGATCATTATGGCATCTTGCAACATCCATGCACTAAAATTTAGCACTAGTAGGCAATATAAAACAAGAAGAGAACAATTACCCAACCTACCGTTTTCAAATAACTGTCAGGGTTAATTGTTAATGCTCGTTTTGACCACTAGTGTCTCTTATTAGGTGATTAAATAACTGTCAGCATTACATGTTAGTGGTTCGCTCTAGTGATTTAGCATTGAAACTGTCTATATATCACTTGTGTGATTTTCTCTCCCCCACCATCATATGATTCATCCCCCCGCACTTTTAGCCCGTTCAAATTGGCTTCTCCTTTGGGTTTTTTTCTCGATTTTTGTTAGCACGTTTCTCGAAATATAAAACGATGTGTTTTTTTAAAAACTTTATATATGAAAGTATCTCTAAATAGATTAATACTTAATTAATTATGCACTAATGACGTTTTTCGTTTGCGTGTGGCTTATAAGCCATATCAATAAGCCAATTTAAACACCACTTTTGTCTCGTTGGTGTCACCTCTAGCGCCGGTGAGGCCCACCAGACCATGCCGCCCCTCCTTGCGACCACCGCGCCGCCATCCTTCTCTATCTTCTCTAGGTCCATTGCCCCCATGTTGTTGCCCTCCTCCGTTTTCGATGTCACCTTCCACCGTCGTCTCTGCCGCCCTGTCATGGCCATCGCCCCACCGTTGCTGCCCCTGCCATCCTTCTGAGTCAAGAAATGCCTCCACCTTCCTCACCTCTAACCTCGACTTCAAAACCTAATAACTCAGGGGCTCACAGGAGACAAAAATGAAGCATGAATCATGAAGCAAATTGTAAGTAGTAATTGGTGTGATTTTGACCAAAAAAATTATCGAGTGATTTATCCACATTTCCATTTAGGCCTCCTTTGAAACAAAAGAAAACATAGGAATTATATAAAATTTGTATCCTGTGTGAAATAATCTTATGGAGCCCTTTAAAACAAAGGAACGATTCCTACCGAGTCCTTTAAAATTCCTCGAAAATGTGCCATAAATTTTAGAGGAAGATAAGCATAAGGTCTCATATTATGGTTCCTTCTCCCTCTGTTTTGAGTTCATGCGTTTTTCTCACTATAGTTTTAAAATTTATGGAAACCCCCAATGAGCATAACATTGTATTTCTATATTTTTTTTCTATCTCTGTGTTTTAACTATTATACGTTTATATAACTACCTGGTAGTATTTTTAATAAAAAAATAATAATATGTTTCAAAGGCCTCAGCATTACGTCAACCGATAGAACCGCAAAGTTCATCTTTAGCTGGCCCAACATTGTGATGGGGCCCACCGGACAGAGACCGAGCACCCGAACCGTCTAGCGCAGACGTGGCGACGGGCGCGCCTTTCTCCCCTCTTTATCACCACGCTGCTCCACTTGAAGCGCCTCCGCGATTCTTCCTTCTCTTCCGAAACGAACCAACCAATTGGCAATCGCAGAAGTGCCATGGCTTTCGCTGCTTCTGCGACGTGCATGTGCCGCATGGCGCCGCCGCCGCCGCTCGCAGCCGCCTCCGTCTCCGGGCGCGGGCGCGGGCGCTCGCCGTCGGCGTCGAGCTATAGTGCCGCGGCGCGGTGCTGGCCGGGCGGCGCGAGGAGGGGGAGGCGGAGGAGGTGGGCGGGGCTGAGGGCGAGGTGCGCCGGGCAGTCCGTCGTGAAGCCCGGCTCGGAGAGCGCCGGGGAGGGTTTGGTCGGGGAGGACCGGCCACGGCCGCCGTTCGATCTCAACCTCGCCGTCGTGCTCGCCGGGTTCGCGTTCGAAGCCTACACCAGCCCACCCGTGAGCCCCCTGCTTCACCCGTTCACTTCATTCTGTCATCCACATCCTTGAGTTAGCTTCAGTATTCCTGTAAGTTGGTGGACCATTTGGACAATTGTTCTTCGTATTTGGCAGGCAGATGTGGGCTGGCGCGAGACTGATGCGGCTGAATGTCAGACGGTGTTCCTATCTGAGTGAGTTGTGCTCTTATCTGTTTCTTAGACCTTAAATCGTGTTATAAAAATTGTGTTAGAAGTATCTCCCTAGCTTCTGTGGTGCTAAAAACTGGAAGGGAATGAAATTCTGAAGGCATTGATATGGTTATCACTGTAAATGTTGTGAATGGTACCGTGCCTATGTATCGCAGTTCATTTCTCCGTGAAGTATATGACGGCCAATTGGTTGTGAGGCTGAAGAAAGGCTTAAATCTTCCTGCGATGGATCCTTGGGTATGGTGATTTCCATGCTGGCAAAAAAACCATTCATACATCATACTTTCAAGTTATTCTCGACTTATCGTTATCTAGGAGAAACAAAATAAATCTCTGCAGGTTATATGAGTTAAATGTACTTCAATTAATGATTCTAACTGAATTAATCTAAAAACCAGTCGCTTCTCTTGATAACCCAGATTATGAAAACACTTGATGATTTAGCCTGTAGATTGCAATCTAGGGTCTAGGTTGCCCATTCTAACCACTGTTTAGCAAACCTCTTCTTCCAGTTCATTAACAACTTCGTTTCCCATACCATTTCAATTGCAGGGCACAAGTGATCCTTACGTAGTTCTACAACTGAATGGTCAAACTGCAAAAAGTACAATTAAATGGGCGTGAGTAACTTTTTCCTTTTCTCTGCATGCTGGGGTCTGAGAGGATATTGACGCCTTTTTCTTGCATTTTGGAATATTTTGCCAACTAATGGTTTAATTTCTTTAAACAATGTCTGATATGCTTGAAGATGTTATTTTTTTCTCATCATTGATGCAGATTGTGATTTCAGTAATTGATCAACGTAGGACGAAGGAACCAACATGGAATGAAGAATTCACGTTTAACATTAGTTTATCTCGAGAAAATCTATTACAGGTATGAGTAAGCTATAATTTTCATTTTCCTCATTCTGGCTCATTTCGGTACAAGTGTAATATTAAACATTAGAACTTGAGTCTTAGGTTGTATCATTCTACATACCATGTCTTCGTAACTTGTCCTAGCACTATTATTTGGCCAGTCTCAGCAAACCAACTGAAGAGACTATAATGTATTGTAGAACGTAGTAATATTGAACACACTACATATCTTATATACTCATATTTGATGTTATGGATGTTTTATGATTCGTAGAACTCTGCATCTTGGAAGTGTCTATGGCTATTCAAGAATCTTGTTTGTAGGACTGGACCAATGAGATTGCTATTTTAAATGAAGCCATGTGAGAAGTTTGGCACGTCAATCTCCAACAAAGCTTAAGCTGAATGAACAATATTAATGCCAGATATCTTAACAATTTGAAATAGATATATATGACTCTCCAACATGGTTCTACAATATGTGGCAAGTAGTTTTATTTAGTTAACAGGACGTACATAAGCAAACTAGACATTTCATTCTAGCAAGTTATGGTAGCTGCCTCGCAAATGATAGTAATCATAGCATGCAGTTCTGTGCTGCTTTACTCTTCCTTTTTATCATAAACTTTATTACATATTGTTACACACAGTAGCCATAAATGATATATTTGTTTAACCATTTTCCTTAACAGGTGTCTGCTTGGGATGCAAACCTTGTTACCCCACACAAACGCATGGGAAATGCTGGATTGTGCCTTGAATCGCTTTGCGATGGTAACTATTTGTATTGACACAAAAAAGTGAAAATGCATGCCATTTGACATTTTCTTTTGTTATAGAGAGAGCTTGGAACCTAGTTATGTGAGGGCATGGATGCTGGTTTCTTTTGATTCTGAGCAGGAATGTCCATAAAGGCCAAAATACATAGGGAACAGGCAGGAATTGGTCAGAAACCATAGGAGCTAATCATTTTTATATATGGTGGCATATGAGATATGGGCACTTTTCATCTCATTAGTGATGCTTAGGGAGTACTGATTAATAAAAAAAACAGAACAATGTTTTAGAATTAAGCTTGATTTAGTAAAACGAATTTCAACTCATAGTCACGCACTTACATGTTGCTCAGTTGCATGTCGTTTTGCCGATTTCAAATACTTATGATTTATGAACCTTCTTGTGTAAAAAATCATACACTGACTAGTTTACTCATTCCCCCTACTACCTTTGTATTAAAAGACAACCTTCCTTATTTTACCTTCAAACAAGTTCTATGTATTATAACTAAGAACATTTACTCATATCCAAATGTCATTTCTGGTATCATAGTTCATTTCTTGTTTCGGAGAACTCTCATGTGAGAATTGTTGATGTTAGTTCAGTCAAGCTTTATCTTTTTGGAGAATGTTTAATATGAATTTATTTTATGAACTTACTCTTGGGAGAAACTTACAATGCCCTTCCAACTTTTTAGGAAATAATCATGATATTACTGTTGAATTAGAAGGCCTAGGTGGTGGTGGGACTATTGATTTAGAGGTAAAATCCTTACCCTTTTTTTTGGGCATCAGTATACTCTAGCAAAGGTTCATGCTCCAGCAGTCTAGTGAACTGATTGTGGCCCCTCAGAGGGAGAAAAACTACCTTTCTATTGGCAAAAATCTAAGAGGTGGCACAGCACAGCAAGTTGCACATTTACCTAGCATCTGCCCTTTGCACAATCTTAACAAGTAGGAAATCCTTTGTGCTAGTTGTAAGTAAAATGACCATGCTAGTCACATGTGACACTACGTAATATATGCTTCTGTTTTCCTAGCAAAAACAGTTCTGATGGTATATTGACAACCTACCTGTTATGTTGCATCAATATCAATAGTTTTGTGCTTCGACGATGTTGTAGACTTTATTTTGTTATAATTGTTGATCTAAGTTCTAAGTACAACATATCAGGTCAGATACAAGAGTTATGATGACATTGAGCGTGAGAAACAATGGTGGAGAATTCCGTTTGTGTCTGACTTTCTTGTGAAGAGCAGCCTAGGATCTGCTCTTAGAACGGTCCTTGGATCTGAAAGTATAAATGCAAGTCAGTTTGTGCAATCTGCGTTTGGGCAACTAAGTTTTTTCACTTACACATATCTTCCAAAGCCACCATCTTTGGATAATGGAGCTGAGGCCTCTAAAAGGGCTGAAGAATCCATGGATAACTCAATTGGATCAAATGAACTTGAACAGCAGAAGATGGATTCAAAAGCTTCTGGAGATAGTTCAGATTCTCACAGTGAAGCTGAATCTACTGCTACAGTTGTGAATAATGAAGGAAGCAATTCGCCAAATACGAAGGAATCAGATGAATACTTCTGGAATGCTTTCACCAGTGTACTCAACCAAAACGTTCTGCAAAACTTTGGATTTTCTCTTCCTGAGGTTAAGCAATTGGATAGATTTGACCTATTAAGTTCACTTGGTTTAAAATCAAGTGAAATGGCTGAAAAGGAATATTTAGAATCTGGACTAGCAACAGCAGATACATCAACCAGTGAAGGCCATGAAACAGCTCCTAAAGATGCAATTGATGTTGACAATGAAGATGGCACTCTTCCAATTGAAGACAACTTGACTAAAGAGGAGCCACGGGCTTCCTTTCCAGACATTAATAAAGTTTCTCGGGATGTATTGTCTCAAACAGAGAATATACTAGGAGCTTTGATGATTCTTTCTAGAAGCTTATCGCCACAAGATAAGGAGTCAGTAATGGTGGATGATGGAAGTAGTAATGATGATTCGGTCAAAGAAGAACATGGTGCTTCTGATTCCATGGATGAGGATGATGCTGCTGCATCTACTAAAGTGTCCATTGATGCACAGAAAGCAGAGGATATGCAGCGACTGTTTGCAAGTGCAGAGACTGCCATGGAGGCATGGGCCATGCTTGCCACTTCACTGGGGCGTAACAGTTTTATAAAATCAAACTTTGAGAAGATATGTTTTCTCGACAATGTTTCAACAGATACCCAGGTGAGCTCCGGGCTATTGTTGTCGTTGTGCTATCAAGGAGTTTTGTCGTCTCCTTGTCGGTATGTTGTGTCTCATGTTAAAATCTCTGAAGGTTGCCATTTGGCGCGATTCTTCACGAAGAAGGCTGGTTGTTGCCTTTCGAGGAACTGAACAAGTATGCAGTAACATCGTGGCATCCCTTGTGTCTCATTAATAGTTTTGCTATGTCGGTCTTTGTTATTTACTTTGCTTTTCTATTTATTGTTTCAGTCAAGATGGAAGGATTTGCGAACTGACCTGATGCTAGTGCCTGCTGGGTAGGACTCAATGCTCAACAATTTATTCCTTTCATTCATTTGCAGTTTTCAGATGCCTAGTTTTAAGAAGTGCTAGCTTTGTGATACATCTTGATTTATGGTATGCTTATATATTTCCAAGTTGAATGCAGACTAAATCCTGAGATGTTGAGTGGTGACTTCAAGCAAGAAATTCAAGTTTAGTCATCTATATCTTTATTCACTTGCTTCTGTATTTCTTCTCACTTTATGATATCTGATATCCAACTTGTCATATTATGTTTCAGGTTCATAGTGGATTCTTAAGTGCATATGACTCTGTTAGGAATAGAATCATTGCTCTTGTTAAATATGCCATAGGATACCTGTAAGTAGTTCTATAATGAAACAGTTTCTACTGCAAACATATATCTCCTGCCCAGTATCATGTAACTTTCTTTGTTTATACTCATTTTTCCACTGCAGGGATGAAGAAGATGCAGAAAACATACCTAAGTGGCATGTCTATGTGACAGGACATAGTTTAGGTGGAGCGCTAGCAACCCTTCTCGCTCTTGAACTTTCATCAAGTCAAATGACCAAGTAAGTTAAAGTTCTGGATCTGTATGTGTCTATGTGATCTTATTTCATACAGACCTCATCGTACTATTGAATTCAGGCTTAATGTAGTAAGAGGTTTCAGTCAAACATTTAACAATGCAAGAGATGCTTTCGAGTTGTCAAAGATCAGATGAACTTGGCATGTCTTTTGAGTCTTTGACCCAGTTTAATTGTCACACTCTAGCACAATGGTGCAGGAAGGAAGATAATATGCACTTTGACCCAGTTTAATTCAGTTCTCTAGCACAGATTTGCTGGAACAGGAAGGAAGATAATATCTTCAGGGCATTCTTTCATTTTAGTATGAGTATTGTCACTTAATAGAATTGAAAGAACTCAATTAATATTGAAAGATCTTCCATTATCTAAATAATAATAATAATAATTTTGAAAGCTTGCAATTTTTATGTGATTATGTTATAAAGCAACAAATATATGCATGTACAACTCTTCTCCTGCAATTGGCAACTCATAATATCTCTTTAATGACGGCTTCTTATTTTCCTACATCCTTTTCTTCAATCATGTGCTCATATTTCTCTGCTCACCTTTTATAGGAGTAGGGTCATATTTGTGACAATGTACAACTTTGGCTCTCCTAGAGTCGGAAATAGAAGGTTTGCTGAAGTCTACAATGCGGTAACTAAGAATTTCAAATTTAAATAGGCTTGCAATCATTGAGTTTGCATGTCAGTCTCTGTGGTTTAAACCTGTTTTCCTTAAATCAGTGTGTAATTATTTCATCATATGGATTAGGTTGACAATGAAAATATTGTTTCTCATAAACTGAACTTTTTTGAAAGTGGTCGGTAAAATATAACAACTGCTTTTTGAAGCCATTCTGATTTTGGACTAATTTCTGCAGAAAGTGAAAAACAGCTGGAGAGTTGTCAATCACCGCGATATCATTCCTACAGTACCTCGTCTTATGGGCTATTGCCACGTGGAAGCACCAGTTTATCTTAAATTTGGAGATCTAAAAGATGCACTGGTGAATTAGTATTCTTATCCTATTTCAATCTACTTTGCTGTTGTAGTGTTTTTAGGTCCATTCAGCATTCCATATTTTTATCCATCAGATTCTAAAGTTCTCACCTGAAACTTACATCAGTATATATAATTTGATATAGGTAAATGAGGAAATTTTGGATGATGAAGGTGATTCCATAGGGGAGTACACCCCTGATGTTCTTGTCAGTGAATTTGTGAGTGTCTTGTCAATTACAAATTGATACATTTGTCTGTACTAGCCATGTCTCTTGACTCTGATAATGAGAATTCTAGTTTTCTAAAAATTAAATTAAACAAAAACTTTATTGTTTTAAATAAGAATATTTTCTTTACAATGTTCTGTTGAAAACATAATGCTGATGTTATTGGAAGAGGATAAATGATGCCTGAATAAATATAAATGATTTTGCTCAAATTGTAACTGAAATCAGGTGTGTTAAATCCCTGCAGATGAAAGGAGAAAAGCAACTTGTGGAAAAGCTACTTCAGACGGAAATAAATTTACTCCGGTCAATCAGGGATGGTTCAGCTCTTATGCAACACATGGAAGACTTTTACTACGTCACACTTCTAGAGGTTTCTTACCTTTCCTTATTTACTTGTGTTTAAAAAATATTTCTGTTTTTACATAAATTTCTGATTTTCATTTTATATGTGATGTCAAAAGCTCCTCCAAGTAATTATAACTAAATAACAAAATGAAATTAAACTGGTGCAGAGGGTGAGATCAAGGTACCAAACGGTTGACAATGCAAATGAAGAGTACCGTCAGTTAACCGCCTGATCTTAGTAAAATTGCGTGCTTGAATCTCCCAGACCTGGTTAACCTGTAAGTACTATACTCACATGGAAAAAATATCACACAAAGGTACCACCGTGTGTGTCTATGCATTTACTCTTCTCAACCTAAGCATGTGCATTGACATGTCTTATGACTATATTTTTTATACTCCGTCCCAAAATATAGCAACTTCTAGCGTTCAAAATTTATCCTAAAATATAGCAACTTCATCTACTTCCTCATCTCAACCAATCACAATCATTCTCTATTTAATTCCACCTATTTTCTTAATAGTTGTGCCATCCTCTAGTTCTTATATTTTGGGACGAAGGGAGTATCATTTAAACATTCGGATGCACATTTTACGTTTTCTATGTTGTGACCCAGAGTTCCTACTTTCTAGTACTTGTTTGATATGATATGATGAACAAGGAAGTCTTAATGTGCATTACTGTAGGATGGCATTATTATATATGTAAACAAATAGGCATTACTTGCACCACATTCTTTTAATAGAAATTATCCAAAAATTTCAGTGGCACTACCCTTGGTGATTGGTGATCAACACGAAAGTTGGCTAACCCCAAATGCATTTGTTCTAATTGTGGCGTCTGATGTTGGTTTTGAGCTTTCAGAGCTACTGTTGTTCAGCTTCCTCTGGCAGATAGATATCAAGGAACATTGCAATGAAAGGAAATCTTATCCAGAAGACATAATCAAATCAGCTTGTCATGGAACCCCTGCCAAATTTATGACAGTTTATTTATCCTCTGGTGGTGGAAAGGAGCCAATTTAGGGGTTGACTTATGGGCGAGCTCGGAAGACGCTTTACCCTTGGTAGTCAGAAGTTGTATGATAGAACCTGAACTAATCAGGACAATTATCAGAGGATCCTCACATGCACAAATTGCAAATGGACTTTGAATGCACATATCTTCACTCCCCAAGCGTAAGTGGTGTGATCGTCATCGCGTGCATCCTTCCGAATGCCGGTTTGTCTGCCATTCGCGGGTTACTTCTATGTGATAGATTCGTGTAATCAAACATAAAGCCATGAATAACTTCCAATTCAAGCACTTCCAGAACTTAATTAAGAATCTGGCAAGTATGTATTTCCAAGAAATATTTGATCATGAGGTAAGAATATACAACTAGTAGTCGTTATAGTAAACGTGTGAACAAATATGTGGAGGTTTACCCAGGGTCCCAGGCCCAGTTTGAGGAGCTTGAAGATTCTGTGAAACAGCTAGTGAGAATATGAAGTTGGATAACTCTAGTTTATAGCTGCTACTTTATTTCTGGATTTGTGAGAAACAGCTGCTTTATTTCTGGATTCGTGTTTGTATTGTTTGGGGAGCTGGAGATTTTAATAGTCGATTAACGCCTGTAGCTGCCAAAAGCCCCTCTAAACAAAACATGGCCCTAGAGATAATAAAAAATAGGGGAATCTATGGTGCACCAAAAAATTGCATAATTTGCGACCTATTGCGTTTTGGAACCTCGATCAAGATTTGTTCAGTTTGTTGTTTACGTTGCCATGAGTGTAACACAAATTCCATGGCACAGCAGAAAGTGACAAGGTTGATCACCAGAAACCTTTCCATTCATATCAACATCTAAATAAGGTTTTCTACAAGAACTGATGTTTGTAAAAACTGAGGGGAAAAAAAACAGTGTTCCGATTGCTCATTAGCTCTGGCACCTCTCCGTAGTACGAAAAATTTCATTGGACAAATCTACCACTCCTCAGTCTTGTCCATAATGAAAGTCTGGTATCTTGATTACCATGGTTAACTAGTTGGCCAATAGGCAGCAGCACAGAAGCGTTTCTGGGCATGTGTTGCATGGAATCATGGGAATTACCGGTCATTCACCCTTTATCCGTGAGAAACTTGATAACATGTTTGATCTTGAATTTGCCAACTCTACAATTAACTCAAGTGCTGCATGGAACAAATATAGAGTAAGATAAAAAAAATAAACTAAGGGGGGCTTGTTCCTGTTAGAAAGAGCCGAACCTGTTTCAAAGGAAATCTGGGCTGTTCGTAGTTTTGGAGACACCAGTGCTCCAAAGATCGACAGTGCTTTTGATCTTGCCTTTTGAACCTACAGCGCAAAATATCAAGAAAAAATCATTACAATTTGGAAGTCCAAGATATAGCACAACCACACTGTTTAGGGCTCCTTTGGAACAAAGGAAAAATAGAGGAATTTTGAAGGATTTGAATCCTATAGGAAAAATTCCTATGAGGCCCTTTGGAACAAAAGATTGGGTCTCTAGAATTCCTTTGAAATTCCTATGGAATGGCATGTTTCATGGGAACTTTGGAGGATTCCTAGCATGAGCTCCAACCTCTTAGAATTTTTCCTTCATGTACCTCTCTCTCTCTTGCAAATCCTATGTTTTTCCTGTGCTCCGTCCAAACGGTTTCCTGTGTAGTTTTCCAACCTCTTGGAATTTTCCTCTGTGTCTCCCTCTCTCTCCTGTGCTCCATCCAAATGGTTTTCTATGTGGTTTTCCAACCTCTTGGAATTTTTCCTTTGTGTCTACCTCCCTCTCTTCCAAATCCTGTGTTTTTCCTATGCTCCATCCAAACGGTTTCCTGTTTAGTTATTCTGTGTTTTTCTTTCCTTAGGATTCAAGGGGCCATGACATTCTAATCCTATGTTTTTTCTATTTCTGTGTTTTAAGAATCATGTGTTCCAAAGGAGCCCTTAACTGCATGATACCTCAGTTTCCAAACCCTTAGTACAGCTAGGATAATGAAATGTTTTATTGAGTACTTTGGGGGAAGGTTGGTGGCCCAACGGCAACCAGTCAAATCACATAAACTTGGTTTTATTAGCATTTACCATAATGCCTACTCTATTTTTATTATTATAAGTAGTCACTTGCCATCAAGTATACTCTATTATCTATTTCTTTCCCCACATGAATCAATATAGCTTGCTAAAAGGACAACTCCCATTTATAAGGGCTATAAATCGTTTTGCAAGAAAGAGTTATAGGGTTATATATGAGACTTCTTCCATGTACTTAATTAAGTCTTCATAATGAACTTACATGACTGCTAGTGTCCACACCAGTGGAAGACTCTGCCGGAGCTGCATCTGATTCCTGGCTGCCATCTTCTTAACAAGAGAAAATGATGTTAAGTGAGCAAGGAGAACTAAGAAATACTAATTATTGCATGCTCATACCTGGTGTTGTAGCCGAGCCCCGGTACCTTAATTTTGGTTGAGTAGTATATTTCACACTGACAGCATCACTGGAATTGGATTTTTCTTGCAAGCACCACTTTGACAGAATAAAATGCGGGTTTGGCTCTGAAACATGATCAGAGATTAGTTCACGATGTGCACATAGGACTACCATACCATTGTAATTGTTTGCATAGATGACTTGAATAAACAAGATAAAAAGATACGTGAGTTTCTGGAGAGAACAGTGATGTTTACAAACATGACTTTGGCATTGCTAGTGAGGATTAACTGAAGCGGTAGAGAGATGTTTTACCTGATGATTGCAAGTTTGCAGAGTCAACCACCTGCACCTTAGTGGCTGCAGATTGCCCTTTGTGATCAAAGAGTGTACTTGAAACACGTGATGCACCCATCGAGTGACGGGCACTTGCCAGATCAAGCCACCCCTAGCGACAAAACCATTGTTCATGTTAAATTGTGAACTGCAAGTCTGCTGTTCAGTAAATCAGACTAAGATTGAGCAGCAACAAAGGGCCTCACTCTTTCATGATCAGTAAATGAACAAGGCAGCCCCAAAATAGTTCAGTTCTTGAAAATTATCGAGCTAAATGCAAGGATCGAGATCCACATGTGTTTCATCTGGAGTAAAACTGGTCCATGGAGCAAAGGAAACCCAATAGACCAAGGCAGGAAGCGATGGGCGGATGGATGAGGGAAGAGCGGGAGCCCGGGGGACGCCGTACCTGGCGGAGAGCGGAGGAGAGGGAGTCCACGAGGAGCAGGTAACCGTCCACAGAGTCCATGAACCGCAGGATCTCGTCGTCGTCGTCGGCTCGCCCAGGTCGTCCCCCCTCGGTGGCCTCGTCGACCTCTTCCACTTCCTCCACTCCAGGGACGGATCCCGTGACTCGCGGCTGCACCTCCGTCGGCGCCGTCATCGTGTCCGGGGATCCCGTGCCCCAAGCGGCCAAGCCCAAGGCCCCAAAACCCTCGTCGTCCAAGCTCACGGCGTCGGGAGGCCTCAACCGGTAGCAGTGGCCGCGCCGGGGACGGATGACGGGTGGATTCAGCGGATGGGCGTGGGGCTCCGACTCGTCCGATGCGGCGCGTGGGCGTGCCTTCCCCCACTCGTAACTCGTAAATTACACGGCCGGATTACACTGCACACTTTGTGAACGGAGCGTGCCATCCTGTGTGCATTCACTGCTTTCTCAACGGCCAAGATCGCGTGCAAGGCTCGCTCTCTGTGTTACGAGAATGCAGCCTTTGGTTCTGCCGGGCAGCTGAAAACGTATCGCAGCTGAAAACGTATGATCACAAGACAGCAGAATTGCAGAAACAGAACAGGATAAAGTTTTCGAAGAAACAAAACAGGTTCATCAAAAATTTAAATGCACCCTCCTCAGCATGCTAGGATTGGACACCATGACATGTAGTGGAACTCGAATGAATATACGTCCATACTCTCTTCGGTTTTTAATAAATAATACCGTTAATTTTTATCGTGACATTTGATTATTCATCTTATTTAAAAAATTAATATAAATATAAAAAATATGACTATGATTAAAGTTTCTTTAATAATAAACCAGATCATAACAAAATAAATTATACTTGATTTTTTTTAAATAAGATGAATAATCAAATATCATATAAAAAGTCAACAACGAGATTTATTAAAAAATAGAGAGTATATGCCAATATGCGTCACATGGAAAAGATTAGACTAGCTATATAACTCTAGCAAAACACTATAGGGCATCCGAGAAAAAAAATTATACACGTCCCTTAGGTTAGATATCACAGCTAAAGAAGAAAAAGGGCACGTTTACTGAGCACTAGCTAAACAAATATCTCTACTTCGCACTGACACCCAAAACATGATAATGTTGCTGTACATGAACTTCCTCTTTTGGTATGTGTCCAAGTTGCTTGAGACACCAGAGCGCCCCTTGTGCCGCATGCTCTTGTGCAGCCTTCTTCTGTTGCTTAGCGTCGCTAGCGCACTCAAGCAGGGTCGCCGAAGGACCCTTTATCTCAACAACCACCATGTAAGTGAACCTGTATATCATTCCATATTTCCACTAACGAAGTTAGCAAATAGCAGTGCATTTGAACATTTGCAGTATTCTGACAGCAGAAATAGTTAGCGTACAGTATTAATAAAAATTGTATAAACCATGTGTCATTTAGTTTCCTAGGAATAAAAACCATTATATGATAGAATTATACTTAATAGTTTTGCTTGCCTGTTAAATGATTCCTAATGAATTATGCTTAACATTAAGCTTGAGTATAAGAATGGCACTATGCATAATCCACATTTTAGAACGCCATGTTTAACCTAAAAGCTAAGGTGCATGATGAATTCTGACTATAAAATGTACTCCGCATAAGATAATTTGTGTTCTGGATAGACAACAATAAAGAACTTAGATATGAACATCTATTACCATGGATAGGGCATAGATATTTTACCGCACCAAGGAAACAGTACAAGCAGGACATAATTTTTATTGTGACACATAAAAGTTAATATTTCATCCTTATCAGACATATCCAGTAAGGAGATAAACTTACTTTCGAAGGTGGCTTGGCCCTTCCTCTTTACATAACTTGAATTCAGGAGGTTTCCAATAATTTGCAGCACATAGTTCAAAAAGGAATGATCTTGCTGTTTTGTGTACCATATCACCTACCAAGGTGATAAACAGTGTTAAGACTTAAGACATTTCCTCTAAAATTAAACAATTAAAACTGTGAACTGTGAAACCAGTATTTGGTAAACACACAATAGTAGTTTATACAACGATGTTACTAGAATACAACAGAGTTGCCTATCCTGTACATTTTAGCAAATAAAGTTAATAGAAACAGCATATATTTTTGTCCATTTGTGCCCAGCAGAACAGAATTAAGTTGAATGAAATATGTGATTACTTGTTTGTATGTAGAGCATTATCTTCTTTCAAAAAGTATGTAGTATTACAGATTTTTTTTAATACTGAATCTACACCATAATACCATAACTTTGGTCCTTCTCAAGCACCACGAATATCTCTTATCTTCAGAAAGAATATAGAATATCAATTAAGGATAAAAGACCAATGGTGTTTGTAAATCTGAATATGTATGTAGGTAAGTAGAACTCTTCAGATTTCCACCAGGTTGGTGAAGTGAAGCGCTGGCAGCTTCCACGTTTCATTCAAAATTTCAAATGGGCAGCACTTACAAAGTTAGAAATTTTAGCATACCATGATACACCTTTTTATTGCTGTTCTCTGTTGCTTCACTATGCAGACAACCACTCTGCATTGCCAACTTGGGTTGATTGTTCCTTCCATTATCAACATCATAATTGTCAGACTTGATATCTCCTGCTATTCTTTGATTGGGGATTTTAGAACTCCCAGTGAAAGATGTTTCTGTATTTTGAAAAGATATGTTTGCATCCCTCTCATCATGTATGTGTAGATTCTTCATTTTTACAGATATGTCAGCCTCAACATTGATTGGATCTTCATTATATCCTATCAGTTCTGATTCTCTCTTCCTAGCAACATATAGAATCTCCTCAAGTGACTTGTTTCTATGCTTATATCCATATTTCTGCATAATTTACAGGGATACAAAAGGACCAGTAAGCTGGTTGTGGCATGCATTTTATGAAACAGGGTATTTAAAAGGCCTTGATTAACACAAAAAATAAACAGATATTGTGATATATAAATTTGGCAAGTTGCATAGTAAAGCAATGAACACAACAAATAGTTTCATTGTAATCTATTAAATCAATGGTCTTTCACACTCATGTCAACAATTCCGCAAAATAAAATAGATCGCTGGAATGTCTTTCTGATAATCACATTGTAATACTAAAATAAATGGTGTCCCCCCAAAAAGGTAAAATAAATGGAAAAGACACCAAAAATATATCTTCTGTATAGACTACAGAGAATGCTTCTTGCAGCCAACTGAAAGCAAATCATTCATATTGTATGGTAAATGCAAAAGAAAATTCTAAGGAATCAAACATGTACCTTGAGTTTAGAAAGTGTTTCTTGTGCAGCAAACTTTCTAGCAGCTTTTGAATTCCTATTTGCTGCAGTGCAAACGATCATTTTGCTCTTTATGTTAACTTCTACTTTGACATGGTACTCTCCATCAGCCTTCATAGGTTTGGGAAGGCCTAACTCAAATCCATGACACTGACAAAGCTCTCGCAGTTCTCTCATTGGATTAGTGTGCATGTTGGAGAAGGTCAATATTGGCTTTAGAAGCATTAGCATTACCTTCCAAACATAGTTCAGGTTGAAGCCTGAATCTAAAAGCACTGCGCCAATACAAGATTCAACAATATCACCAAGAGCCTGTGTTGTTGCAGGTAAAAATTATAAGCTTTTGCCATAAACAAAATAAATTTAAATAAATTACATATAACAAATTGCTTACGAAAAAAAATCACAATCGTGGTAACCAGTTATGATTAATTCTAAAACACTTGCAATTATTGATAACACTTTTGCTCATTTTGTAGAACTTATAACTTTATAAGTTTCTCCTATCATATTGAATATTAAACTGTATGCTTAAGCAGTAATCAAAGGTCCATGGCTTTTCTTCCTCTCATCTAAAAAAGGGCTATCAGAAAGGTGCAGACTGGAAAAAACTTTCTGCAATCACGTCGATACCTTGGGACATGCTGGTTCTTCAAGCATGTCTTTCTCTGGATTGGAGAGCTTCACATATTTCTCAAATTTACTTATTGCTGATGTAAGATGGTTTGAATCCTTTATAATATGCTTATGGATAGATTTCTCAACTGCTGCATAAGCAAGCGAATCATTACCGACAGCCAATGATCTTAGATCTGTTATTTGACCAGGCTTTAGATCTGGATAAGTTGAGTAGAGGTACGATGTTATCACATACTCCAAAACAGCATCTCCAAGAAACTCCAGTCTCTGAACAGAAATGAAAAGAACATAGCAAGTGAGTAACTTATCAAAAATCACAGCACTCGTTAGCAATGAGAGAGAGAAAGAGAGAGAGAGACTCTGACCTGGTAGCAGCCTCCAGAATGCTGACTAAACGATGGGTGTACAAATGCTTGGAGAAGTAGACCCTTATGTTTGAACTTGTAACCTATCAATTCTTCAAGCTCAGCAATGTTAGTGTAGCCCACAAGAGATAAATTGATGGAACTTGCATCTAACACTCTATAGAGAGCTGAATTATTAAAATCAACATCTATTCCCATCCAATGCAGGAAAGCGAATGCAGCTTTGAATCCACCCTCAACAAGAAATGCTCCGATAAGTGATTCAACAACATCTGCAATCACTTTCCTATGCAACCAATGATGTGACCTTGTACATCTCAGGTTACAGTTTTCTCTGTTATCTGGGTGAATGTCCATCTGGTGTAGACTCACTTCCACGTCAGTATTGCAAACAACTTTACAAGGCCTTCCTGGTGCAAAGAACTGAGTTGGTTCGAACTGTTGATCCCGTATGTATACCTTAAAATTCACAAGAAAATATTGCTGATTAAGAATTTTGTAATAAATACTTGACAGAAGTTATATCTTCTGCAGTGATAAAAGGAATCCTTCTACAAATAAACAAGGGAACCATAGTGTAAATAAGCAAACCAAATTAAATATCACAAGTCACAAAAAAAATGTTTGTCAACATTGATAGATAATCATGAAAGAGCCAGATAATGCAGAATATAACAATTTTTGTAGAATTGTACTTAGCAGGCAAACAAATATTGGGTTCAAGGTGAACAAACCTGCAAATTTCTTCTGATTGATAACTCATATAAATTTGAATTGTTCACTACATCAGAACGTCTCCTGGTCAATTGCCCTTCATCAAGTCCTTCATATGTAATAAAATTGTGTCTACCAACTACGTACTTCAAGAAAGCATCACCTAGGACTTCAAATCGCTCCAGAGAGATCCTCTCCAAACATTTCTCAGTAGTAAGTGCTTCAAGTATCTGAAATGAAACCGTCTAAGATCACAACTATTTTCAGCATGGATAAGCAAGTTCAAAGTAGATGTTGTTCAGGATCTAAGGTACAAAAGATGGTATGACTTACAACAGAAGCACTAATTTGAGAAGCCTCTGGAAAAGAAGATGACATCACATCCTTCAACTCAATAGCCACCAGCAAATTCTCCAAACGATACATTAAAGATGGTAGTAAGGATAGGGAACTGCCCATATCTTTTGAGAACCCAATAATCTTCAAAGAGCATAATTCTGGAGGTAACTCCACAAAGTGCTCTAATAATTCACGGCCCTCCGATTCTTAACAAAAATAATAAAAACAAAAGAGGTAACAACATTAAAACTACTCTACCTGGATCAGAACTATGCAAAGATTCACAGAATATATTCAAAATATGATTCAGTAATGCCTTGGGTCACAAGATTATACATGCATTATAGTAATCCCAGTACACAAAAGCCAGAGGAGAAGGAAATAGGAAAAGTTAACAGGTTCACAAGCAGTTCCCGACTTCTAAAGCAATCCACAAGCAGTTCAAGAATTTTGAAACAATAAATAAATGGAAGTATTCAAAGCAACCTCTCCACGACATATATGTAATTAGATGAATATTACTGTGCTTTTGAGCTGTGGTCTAATGGATGACAAAACATTCTTGGTAACATAATGATGTACTGATTACTTTTTTATCATGTCATAATAATCAAAAAATAATGAATATGGTGGCATGTTATAGTAGGACAAGGGAAGAACCTGTGGTCTCCTGTAACCGATTATGAAGCAAATTTCGCAGGTTGAAGAGCTGTTTAGCCTTCAGAAATGGCTGTTCAGGATGGGATAGCTCGATATCAAACCTAATTTTAATAGTGCATAAGTTCATCAGGACATGTATAAAGCTCAAGGTCTTAAAACTTGATTGTGTTACTGCAACATTCTACTTTATTGATGCCATTCATCAGGACATGTATATCTTCCTGGAAGAATGCTCAACAGGGTACTGCAACATTCTACTTTATTTTGTAACGCTACTAAAAAAACATGTAAGCCAACAAGGGGAATACAAATAATAAATTCTTACTACCTTTCCTTGAAGTGTTCTGCATAAGTTGCGCCCTTGTACTCGCTTCTAGCATTTATTTCGTCCAGAATGTCATCAACAAAGAAAAATATGTTGGTGTGGGGACTAAAGACAACACTGCCAACTACATCAGTTTTACTGCAGATTCCATCAAGAAGTCTCAGAGACTCATTTGGCGAATATGAGCCATGAACGGACTCATCTATAGGGGCTTTAAAAATCGGTGATGATAGACAGCGCTCAACTGCTGGCCAGTCAATCATAAATCTATGACCATAACATTTCTGCTTGATGGGAAGCAGCAAATAAAATGTCGAATTAATTTCTAATGTAACATCATTGCCCAATATAACATGGGATGAAGTGAACTCATATCTGTCCAGGATAATCTTCAGAAACATCTCTTGAAACTTGTGTGCAAGCATCATCTGAAAATAAAAAAACATTAGATAATCTCCAACAAACCATCATGTGTTATCAATTAAACAGATGAGCAGGGCGAGATTATGCCTTTTTTTTCTCAAATGCTATTTTTCCTAAATGCTTAATTCCTGCTTTCACAATCCTGCCACGAGCAAGATGCAAATCAACTTCCAATGTTTCAGCTTCCACAGGAAGGGGATTGATCACAAAGAGACCAAACATCTGATAGCGTCTATCTTCTGGTATGGGAACAAATTTAACATAGTAGAAATGCAAGTTCAATAAACAGTCCAGCTGGAATCTCGAAGGTTTGAGAACTTCAGGAATTAACATCTCGTGAAGCTCTTCTCTTAGACTTTCATCTGAAACAATGAAACAAGAGCTAAGCCAGTGCCAGTGTTATAGAATTGTATGAACATGTGAAAATACCTTCCACTTTGTTGTTTGATGAATTAGTTGTTGTTGATACTTTATTCTTTCTTGAACCTGGACCTGGTAGAAGAAAATCTGTCAAAGCACCCAATTTATGAAGTTTTATGCATGCCTTTAAGCATGCATCTCTCTTAGCTTCATCTTTTGATAGACATGATTGACCATCCACTTGACGGAAAGCAGCATTTGGTGGAAGAATTAGTCTGCAGATTATTCCCTCAATGCCATCAATGTAGAAGAATGCTGGGGAAGGCGTAAAAAACCTTCATAAAAGGGAGTTATATTAGCATCACAAAGAACTAATCAATAAACAAATGTCATGGCGACAGACTGTAGAACACAAAGTTCCTGACATACATATCCCTAGGAAGGTTGTCACAGTAGCGATGTAGTAGAGATACACTACAAGCAGTGCTAATGGAAGCACCAGTGCTATCCACTCGATAAATATTCTCCTCAAGGCAATCAAACATATCATTTGAAGTTCTTGAGTCTATCTCTTCATTCATAATGCTTTCACCATCAATATAACCATTAAGCAACTTCTCATGAGACTGGTTTCCCCTGGCATGTATCAGAATCAGGGGCTATTAGGTCTTGGACCATAATTAAGGACTAAAGTACAGTTAAATCTTAAAATATGAATACTGTTTACATGTAGTGGAAAAAAAATCACCTCTCCAGGAGAACAATATATTTAGATTTAGTCATCCGGGCACGCCCCCTTGACTGGATAAAACTAGCAACGGTTTCTGGAAGATCAAACCGCACGACAAGGCAACACGTCTGAATATCAAGTCCCTCTTCACCTACGCTCGTAGCAACCAAAAGATTCACCTGCAAACGTCAGAGGAATTTTGATGCAAGAAGCGCAACATGTAAACAGCATAATTTAGATTTAAGTAGCCATCACAATTACTTCACTGCACATCTTACTTAAATTCATGAAATATAGAATGCAGAACTAAAGGCCTTGGACCCACACATTCAAATGAAGGATCAGAGCCTGCTTGAATAAAAACAACGACCAAAAGAACCTTACGTAATTATTAGTAAACTAACTACACTATAAAGTTAATAATCAATCCTTCTGCTTTGAGACAATAAGGTCACTAAAATCATTCAGAAATGAGTAGCCTCCCAGTGGCCTAGTTAACTTCTATTTGGCTTGCACACATGTACAAGTGTCATTTAAACCATTATCTCACAATTGTTAAATTAGTTGGTACAATTCAAGAGTTGATCATGCTAGCCCCTCAGGTTGTAAGGCATACCACATCAGCTTGAAAATTCCCACACCTGAACAGCAAAGAATATCCAGAGGAACCAATGTATCAAGCGGTTATACTCCTAGGTATGTTGAGATCAAATGATATCTTTACCACCACACAAAAAGCGGATGATAACTTACACTCAGCAAGAAAAGAAATGAACTAATGCGGGCTGCCACATGTTCAAAATGCATAGCCAAAGCGGTGCTAGAAGAAATTATAAAGAGAAAACACAAAAAAAGAATATCAAGAAAGGGGTGGATATTTAATTATACCTCACCAGAAGAAAACCTTTCAACAATAGCATCCATCTTATTCCTTGACATGTTCTTTGATCCTGAGTGGCAACCCACAAGAAACTCGCATTTCCAAAAATCAAGACACTTCAAATTTTGGAGAATGTTTGATATTGCTCTTGCAACAGTTATTCTTTTCACAAAAACAATGCATTTCATGTTTTTCTGTAACCTGTTTATGGAAGTAATCAATGCAGAAGAACCAGCACGATCAGAAGAGCCAGAGACCGAAACTTTTTCTCTGGAAGCTATAAGCTAAAATTAAGATGTACAAACTGCTTGGTTCTCTGACACTTTCAAGTGGAAACAGCAAAATCAATGGAAAAACAAAAAAAAAAGTAATGTCATGGGTACGAGAAGGTATGTTCAGGAAAAAGATGGTACCAAAGATAACTAGGCTTACCTGTATCTTGAAAGAACATTAATAAGAACAGAAAATTTATCTGAGAAGAAAGGTTCTTCAAGCGTCTCTAGGTCAAATGAACCAGCATGGGAACCTAGGAAGCACTTCTTGTCAGAGTCAATCATTTTTATATAAAAACAAATGTATATTCAGCTGGCATTAATTTCATCCCAAGTCCTTTGAAAAAAGAACATATCCTTGACAATTCCAGTAACGATTGTTGTTTAGGAAACATAAAAAAGCAGACCCTGCCAGTTCTGGTTTTTGCAGAGAAAATTTCGTACTTAAGTTTTGAGTTTTTCCTTCATGAGTGAAACTGAGTGGCATGTATATTACACTGGTCCCAAGCAATTTCCTTAATCCTGGTGTTGGTTATGCTTTTTTATATCTAGGCTTTTGCCTAGGTCAGCAGAAACAATATGTTCCGCAGTCCCAGAAGAAATGCATCATACTTCATTAAGCCATTGAGAAAAACTTGATTTATTGTTTTGTGATGGTAGCATAATTGGTACTTTAGCAGCATAAGTCAGGGCATACACCTCTGTTAAAGTAGTATGTGTTCTTTCTCCCATAGTGTAGGGTGTTTCCTGTAAATGTTTAAATGTTATCTCCTGTATATCCAGCCCCTTGGGGCATATTGCAATACAAGCTTGAGTTCATTGACAACAATAACATGAATAACTGGGGTTCTAATTTTTAAAAGTTCCAGCCAACATATGGCATTTAGTTTTATTCATATGTAAATGAAACCATTAAGTTTCTCAGAAATGGCATAATTTAATATTTTTTCAATAGCATGTTAACATATAAAATGTAGAGGTCAATACACAAGCTTGAGACCATGTCGATGTCTAAAACATCATACATTTGTGGACTGAAGGAGTACGGCAGTTAAAGCCTTTCGGCATCTTATATGGCCCATTATTCTAGAATATATACGTAGGGTAATAGGGTTTACTGACCCCAACTGGCCAAGCCTTCTTCACCTCTTTGATTACCAAATACCTCTACAAGCATAGTGCCAGGCGTTGTCTCCAATGATAGATCCTATGGGCCCAAGGCCAGGTGCAGGCACTAGTTATAATACAATGCAGCAATGTCATGCTGACTGTAGCACCACACTAATTAGTTTCCTTGGAGATAAATAGGTTAGTACTATCTATTTCCATATAATATTAAATAGTACTCCCTCCAGTTTTTTAATAGATGACGCCGTTGACTTTTGGACGTATGTTTGACCATTTGTCTTATTCAAAAAAAATATGTAATTATCATTTATTTTGTTGTGGCTTGTTTTATTATTAAAGGTTTTTTAAGCATGACCTACATTTTTGTATATTTACACAAATTTTTTGAATAAGACGAATGGTCAAACGTATGTCCAAAAGTCAACTGCATCATCTATTAAAAACCAGAGGGAGTAGTTTGGTGCCTACATGTTAGTTACTAAGAAATTTATGGGTACAGTTAGGAAGCTAGAGGTATGGTTTCTTAAGAGTAACATTACTGTTCACATAAACATTACATGCGGTGCAGTATGAGGTCAAGAGTTGAACTAAATCTCAGAGCCTCTACCACATCAGAGAGAAGCCCTGTCATTAGCTAGATAAGGGCGAGTGCCCTACCCCCAGTCTTTGGACCCATACCCAACCAAAGATCATATAAAACTTGAAATAGGAAGATGGGAGAAATTGGACCCAACAAGGTTTACAGACAAGCATAACAAACCCAACTTGAGAAAACACTCACCATCTGTTTTGTTGCAATTAAGAATAGAAGTTGCTCCGTTCAGGTAGTGCTGTGCAAAGCTCAAAGAATTGCCGTTAAGATCGACCTCCTTCCTATCTAGCTTATCACCATCAAAGGACAGAAAGGTCCTTGCAGCCTGTGCTACAATGAAACAAATAGGGAATAACTGATGTGCAGTCTATCTGAACTGACATGTGACATCTATTTGTACTAAAAGGGACGAAACAGCACAGAAAACTAAATTCAAGAATCACATGAACAAGGAAATATTCTTTTTTTCACAAGCACATGCAACAGAAAGAGATATTTTCATAGTGGGTCAAAGATCCAAACTTCTCTCCTAAATTGAGTCAATCATCACTTTCCAACAAGACATGTGATGCCAACCAAAATCATACATGATGAAATGGAGTGGGGCCACTTATCATTAAACACATGTTTTCGCCGCTGTAGCAATAATTTGCAACTTTGCAAGAAATTGGGTATTTGGGTTATACAAGTCCTAGAGCAGCTTTCTCGTGTTGAAGGGAAACTGTCTAGTTGTTTCATATCGACATGTTGCCATTGCCAGGTGCAAAAGGCACTACAGCTTGTTTAGGCACAATGAGAGCAAGAGCCAGAAAGATATGTCCCACGGTAAGACTGCACACCCCCGCACCACCACCCCCCCCCCAACCCCCCAAAGCGCACACACACACACACAAAAAAGACGAAGAAACAGACGGTGCAAAATAAAAAAAAATCGATAGTGGTGGTAATAACAATAATATCAAGCATCGAACTTAGAAAACATGTAGGTTGCTCCCACATAGTTTAAATGACAAAACAGCAGCAACTCACTTGCAGAGCTCCAAAAGAACCAAGTTCTTGCAAACAGAAAATAAGATTTTCATGCAACCTCCATAAGGACTTCAGTTTCTTCTGAGAATCCTTGAAATCGCATAGGCTCTCCCCTTAGCATGCGCTCGCTCTGTATTAAGCTCCATAGCAATAATGTGAAGGGAAAAGAAAAGAAATAGAACACATAAGCTTTTGTCAATTGGAGTAATGATAATTCCAGTGTAATGATGGAACTAAACTTTACCTGAAGCTTTAAGCTATCAAGCTCTTTGCTGTATGTTACAGTAAGGTTAGAGTGATTAACTGGGCCATAAAAGTACACCTCCATATCAGGAGACGCAACCACACTTTCGAGTTCTTCATTATCAACTGAACAAACCTATCCAAACATGAGTAAAAAGTTTTACAGAGAAGAATATCAATAAATAATTTTCCTCAATCCCTAGAAATCTTGCCAGGAGCACTAGTAATATGTACCTTTGCATGAAGTAATTCCTCAAGACTGTTGATACATTTCGTGTAATTAAGTTTATTAGACCCACCTGTCATAGAAAACATAAGTATGATCTTAATATAGAAAAATAAACGAAGCAACCAAAAATAATTTTAGGGTAAGAGTTTTATGCTTCTATTTTAGTGGTCTAAAAACTCTAAAATTAAGTTTAGAATTCAAACTCTGGCTGCAGCTTATAAGCCAACGAGCAGTTAATATTTCAAAGAGTTACATTAGTTACTCCAGCAACCATCATAACATTTTTCTAGGACCCCTGACCAACATTTTAGCATTAAATCTTAAAAGATATATCATGTAATCATATGCAACTTTATAATGAACCAACGTGTAAATCATAAACATTTGTTCATAAGTGTCCTGCTTACCTTTTGGGAGAAAAATGAATAGAGGTATGTACACATATAGTTTGGAGAAAAAGGATGAGGAGGAGACCTTCCTCCTTTTTCTGTAAGGCTGTGTGAAGGCATGATATTTGGGATGTGAAAATGTGACAGAAGCACCCAGCAAACATGACACGTATATGAGTTGAATACTTGAATATATGAAGAATTTCAGTGCGTAAAACAAAACTTCAGCAGTGTCCAGAATATTTCTTTTATGTTCTTTCAGTGCAACTCTCCTCTTTGCTTTGTTACTATGTGGCTTAAAGTGCAATTTCTGGCCAACTGTAGTGCAGAAGAGACATTTTACATTTGAGCACATTTTCATTGGGTTTTCAAAACTAGGAGTTGATATACTGGTAATTACTCTTTCATCCCAATTTCTTGTTCAATTACGAGTTTTGGACTACCTTTGGTGTTTCTCTTCCCAATGAAATTGTACTTCTCAACCACTGAATTTTTTTTATCAACATTTGCTGCAACATGAAGTGGGGCATAGTGCACTGATTTTTAAGTATTTTTTAAAATGATCCAGAAAATTTTAGCTGTATTTACCATGTGTTGTACTTTAAAAGCATACCATGAAATAGAATAGGATCCAAGAATTGATTGCATGTAAAGAGGGTATGATTATGTCCTAACTCTTAGATAAATAAGCAAGATAAAAGATGTCAGGAGCATATGATTGACTGTACAAAAGGTAAATACAGAAGCTGTGGCATGCAATACTGGTAGAAAAAATCATTACCTTTCCCAATAATTGTGTGAAGCAGTCATGCCAAAAACCCGAGGTAATCTCTCAACACTATTACTATTGTAGAATTCCTGAAACATTGTTATCAATATTTCTTTTAGTCCCAAAAAATTGCAGTTCATTGCATTTACTATAGCTACTAAATATAAGCAGCTGTCCTAACATTCCATAAGTTTACCTATATATTGCTCACCAACAGAAGCAACAAGCAACTGGACCCAAACCCTACTCCTACCATGTGGATATAGCTTATAAGAAACATTTAAGTGAAAGAGTATCCAATGAGTACTGCAGAAGGAGGTTTAGTGGGTTAAAAACTACAGAACCTAATCATCCCAAATTTCCAATAGTTGTAGATTATCGAGAAATCAAAAAATTGTAGTAAAGCAAGAAAATCATGCATGTACCTTCATAATTTGTGCATATGGAGCCGTTTTCGCTTGTGCATGATGGCACTCATCAAAATAATCAAAAAGTGCCAATCGAATTCATCTTGATGAAACAATGACGCAACTATGCAATAATATTTGGGAGTCATTACAAGACCTGAGGTAGCAGAGAAGTACAATTACGCAGAGAACTACTGTTTTTAGATAATGGAACGCTTTATTGAACTCAGTCAATACGCAGAGAACTAATGTACAGAGTAGAACAAAAGATGAAGTCAATTGGATTATATTTGACAAAAATGAATACAAAAACACTGATATATGTGCTATTTGCATGTTCTCAGAGCCGGACCTCTAGTTTCAAAATAAATTAGGCAGATTAAGCAGAAACCTTTTAGCTGAAGATTCTTCTCGAATAGCCATCGTGTTACATCTTAAATTAATTTATGAAAAATCAACTAGTTACCTACAAAGCTTATCTTTCATATATAAATACCTTTTCAAGCTGGAATAATAATTTCGCTGATCTGCAAAGATAATTACTGCAAAGTGTACCTCAAACTCCCTCATGTCGTTCTCCCATTCCTGATGATCTCTCGCATTTTTACCATTCCCATAATACCGTTGAACTTTGAAATCCGTGGAACATGCGATCACCATAGCTTGCTGTATAATATAATACAGAAGACAGACTTTTTAGTGAACAAGGGCACCAACTAACCATGTTTTCTTTTTCGAGAATACACTGATTAACCATGTAAAGTTTTATTTGATTCTGATAGGTGAAGCAATAACCATTCATATAAGCAAATTGAGACGCAAACTTCTAGTGAGGAATTAAGAACACATATTCCCAACTCCAATAGATTACCCTGACATATTGCAGATTGGAAGCGTAATGGTAAGTTGGAACTGGGAAAGGAGGTTATCTACCTGGCGTACAAGGGGGATGGTTGGGGCGAGGAAGATGCAGACCTCTAGGCTTGGCTTGCGGATAAGGTGGCCAAGCTCGTAAATCAGCAGCACGGCAATGTGTGTCTTACCGCATCCTGTCCCAAGGTACACTATGATGTGTCCTCCTCCACAGCCCTCTTCGCCCCGAGATCAATTGAACCTAAATACGGTAAAAAAAACTTAAAACGATCTTCAATCTGAATCCCCTATCTATGCAAATTCCTATGCACAGTTGTACAAAACACAGAGGAATGTTGGATCAAAAAAGCTACAGAGATGAAACAAAACAAAATAGTTTGTCAGGCGACCTACACCGTTTTGGATTCAATGAAAGGATATCGAGTTGTATATTGCTAACAGAGTAGGGTGCAAGGTACCTTATCGAAATATGGGTGCAAATGCCACGGAAGCTCTGTATAATATTAGTTCATTATGCACGACGATACAGCTACTACTGTTAATCTGGCACACCGACTTGTCACCGAGTAATGCTATCCTCCGACATGCTCTCCCTACCTCACGTCAAGGACACACCACACCAACTTTGAATGCGCATCTACCGCGCGCGAAATCCGACCACACCAGAACTTAAAGCTAGATCCGAAAAAGACAGGCATCCGGCTGCCGCTTCGATCACGACCTAGGAGGAGAGGAATCGCCCGAAGGATCCGAACCCTACAATAAACACTCAAACGGATTGCATTTGTGCCAAACCTACCCGAGACACGAGCAGTAAAACCCTTTAAAAAGGTAAGCCCTCTACGGAAATTCGCTGAGTTGTAGTAAAACATCTACGATTACACCTATCTCACACGAGATACCACTAGGTGTTTTGAAGTAACCGCAGCTCTCTGACAGACAGAGAAATTAGAACACCGAAAGATATCACAAAGAACCGCGCCCATATAAACCCACCAAAA